>PVKU01007482.1:0-86856 GCA_004027475.1 Anoura caudifer
TCTTCGATGTCTCCTGACAGACTACATAAATTCCAGCTTGTTAAACATTTTTCCCCATTGAGAACTTTTGCAAATCTGTCAATCTATTGTTACATATGCATGAGTAGCATCATACAAATAACTGGCAGAATCAACGGTGTCTGGAAATCATTTACTTTTTTTACATTGCATCTACTCTAAAGTCAAGATACTCTTTTAAATATGTGTATAAAGTTCTTGTCATTTTCTCATTAAATATCTCGCACATTAAATATGTCACACATGGTAGCCATGCTATCATAGACCTGACACACATGTTCTTCAAGTAAGGATGACTAGACAGGCATTTTGTTTGTTTGTTTGTTTTTAATTGTTTAAATTATAGTCATCATCTTTAGTATCTACTGACAGCCACAAATATTTTGCATGGTCTCTCTGAGTACCGTATCACTAATATAGGAAATGTTACTTCCATTTCTTCTCACAGTTATTGACAGTACCGGCTGGATTTTGTATCCCACCAAGATTCCCACATGGGAATTCTAACCCCCAAAGGTGATGGTGTGTGGACTTGGGGTTCCGGCGAGGCTGTCATCATGAGGGTGGAGTTGTCAAGAATGAGGTTAGTGACCTTATGGTGGAGACCTCAAGAGTTCTCTCACTCTTTCTATCATATGAGGCTAAAGGCAGAAGTGAACTATCTGCAACCTGGACAGGAGTTCTAAGGGGAAAAGAAGGAAACAAATATGAATATTGAGAGGAATTATTTTGAAGACAGTACTAGTTCGGGGTTGAAAGGAATCTGTGTGCCATATTTAGTTAAAAACCTGATGTCTGGCTCTTTTCTCATCCAAACATTTTAGTTTTTATTTGCCTGCAGGAGGTAGTTTACCTTGGAATTTAAGTGTAATTGTATAGTCATTGAGTGATACTATTCTAGGCTCCAGTTAGTTTTCTCAATTGGTAGTTAAGTGATTTTTAAACAATTTTCTAAGTTTCCTGAACTAAAAATTCTTTCTTTTTAAAGTGGAGAAAATAATCTTGATAAAAACATTTCTCAAAGTAGCATGGATGTATCCCTGTTTTGAACTGGTGGGCTCCACTCTATGGAGAGTCAGCACATATAGCTATTTAGTCTTTTAGAAGAATATAGAAAACTAATATGCATAGACTCTTAGTGCAGTGCCCAGCACACAGCAGGCAGCACATGGTGATGATGCTGATTTTTTGACAGCTTCAGGAGTCACTATTGCTGGGATTCCCAAATGTTTTTTTTGGTCGCAGGAACTCTTTACACTCTTAGACGTTACTGAGAAGCCAAAATAGCTGATGTTTATGTGCCTGATATGTTCTAATACACTCTAAATTGGAACTTGAAACAGAAATTTTCAAAAAATTTATTCATTTTAAAATCACAGAAAACTTTGTTACATGTTAATTAACGTAAATAACATACTTTTTTATGAAAAAGATGAATTTTACAGAACAAAAAATTAGTAAGACGTCTTATTAGTCAGGTTTCTCCAGAGACACAGACCCTATAAATTAGATACATATATGTAGAAAGAGATGTATTACGAAGGATTAACTCATGGGATTATGAAGGCTGGGAAGTCCCAGAATCTGCTATCTGCCTGCTGGAGCCCCGGGAAAACCAGTTGGTGTAGATCCCTGCAAATCTAAAGGCCTGAGAGCCAGGAAAACCAAAGGTCTAAGTCTCATTCTGTGTCTGAAGGTTCAGAAACCTTTACAGCAATGCCTGGTATCCATGGGCAGCAGATGGATGTCCCTGCTTGTGCCAAGAGCAAACTCAGGCTTTCTCTGCCCTTTTGTTCTATATAAACTCTCAGTGGATTGGACCATGTCTATTCACAAGGGTGATGACATTCTTTTCTCAGTCTATCCATTCAAATGCTAATCTGTTCCAAAAACATCCTTATAGACACATCCACTAATAATGTTTTACCAGTTTAGGCCAGTCAAGTTGACAAGTTGACACAAAAAAATGAGCCATCACAGAAGAGGCACTGCTTTACCATTTTCTTTTTTCTGGATTTGCTTAACAGCTGGCTCAGTACTTGCTGTTCAATAGAAATATAGCACAGGATACTGTTAAAGAACAAAATTCAGCTGAGTAAATTTGAAAATCTATTTGGCTGTATTAAAGGATTTAGGGATCTCTTATTCTGGAAGATATTAACAAAGAAAAGGAAATAATTATTTTTAGACTAGGACATCTTTTGGGAGGAAGGGTAAAAGAAGGGTTTTATTAAACAGATTGCCTTTTTTTTCCCGGGAGGTTGGCAAGAACCTGGAGAGGGCCCACGTGGCAGATCACCTCTGTGGTTCTGACCATAATATTCCAGACTGGTCAAAAAATAAATTTTGAATGACAAAAAAATAAAAGATTATATTTCTAGCGAAGATCAGACCTGCAGTCAGATTAAATATTAAGTCATGGGCTTTAGCGTGAGTGTTGCTGTTTTGGGCCATGGTCTTCTCTTTAACAACACAAATGTTATTACTATATATAATTTTAAAGTCTCCTGTAATCACCTTTAAAAAAATTCAACATTTATTTTAATGTATTTTATTTTCCCAATATACCTAAACTATATTGAGTTCACCACATAATTAATGTAAACAATATTAAGATATTTTACTTTTTTAATACAAAATCATTGAAATCCATTAAGTATTTTGCACTTAGGGGTCATTTCAGCTAGGATTAGTCACAATTCCAGTGCTCGATAACCATATGTAGACATTGGGTACTACACTGTGTGGCACTGGCCTAGTTTAGCAGAAAACAGCTGCGTTCCAGCTGGTACTGATATCCCTCCTCTACACTCATGAGAAAAATCGGAATGAAATAATTTATTTTCGTCTCACAGGCCTCCCTGAAATTGTCTCAGGGATCCCTGGGGCTCTCTAGAGCATACTTGGAGAGGCGCTGTTAATACTGAAAAAGGAAATTGATTCTTAATTTCTAAATTTTGAAAGTATAGCAGAGCATTTTTGCTCCTACTTCTTTGCCCATGTTGAGGGGTGACAGAAACAGACTGAATTCCCTCTGCTCTTCTTGCTCTCAGGAGATTCCCGGTACTTGTGTTTGGGTGTGAGAAGTTGCACAACTTTCTGCTCTAGACATGTCTAGCCGCCCGAGTGACCTACGACATTAGGCAATTTTTTCAGAAGGGCGCTGCCTCCTTCAGTTTACATTGGAAATACTCACATGCTCTTAGATCTAGCCTAGATTTTTTCTTTCTTTTTTTTTAGAACTTGCCTGTTTTTTTGTTATTTTTTAAATCACTAGCCATTTTTAAGAAGGCCTAACCCCCGGTGCCTCCCTCATGCCTATTCAGGGCTCTGCCACCTGGGTGGGAAAAGACAACGGGCCACTTTCCGAAGAGTTTAACCTTGGTTTTTATGGAAAAGGGCATTAGGCTCAGTGTCATAAGTTAAACAGAGAAAGATAAATACCGGATGATCTCACCTGCATGTGGAATCTGAAAAACAAAATAGAACAAAACAAAAACAAATAATCAGGCTCATCAATGTGAAGAGCAGATTAGTGGTTTCCAGAGGCAGGGATTTGTGAGTGAGAGAAATGAGTGAAAAGGCTCAAAACAAATAAGGGGAAGGAATGCAGGGCATGGTGATTATAGTCAGTGATACTGTGTTGCTTATTTGAAAGTTGCTAAAAAGAGAAGATCTTAACCGTTCTCATCACAAGTAAAAGAACTTTTTGTCATTTATAAGGTCACACATATTGACTAGACTTATTGTGTGATCATTTCACTATGTATGGAAACCTCAAATCATTATGTTATACCCCTAAAACTAATATAATATTATATGTCGAATCATACCTCAGTAAAAAAGTATGAAAGAAAAAAGAGTTTAACCCTCCATTCAATGTTCAAAGTGTTGACAGAAAAAAACATCCAAACCTGAAAATAAACTTAATAAAAACTTGTTTGAGCCAAACAAAGGATGCAACTGAAAGCAAGATCCCAACAGACAAAGAAAAATGCTTCTCAGAATGACAATTTACAGCTTCTCTTGTGCATCTGGACTTAAGAACCTAAGGGAGATTAAATGAAGATGGAAGAGGCCCTGGCCAGTTAGCAAATTGGCTAGAGCACTGTCCGGATATGACCAGGTCATGGGTTTGACCCCTGGTTCAGGGCACATACAAGAATCAACCAATGGATGCATAAACAAGTGAAACAACAAACTGATGTTTCACTCTCTCTAAAAATAAATGAATAAATCAAGTCAGTTAATAACACAGATGGGCACTCCGGTTCCAGCTGATTCTTGGGGGAACTGTGTGTGTGGTGTGAGCGAGGCATCGCTGTGCTGTCAAGTCCTCTTGCGGGAGGACTGTTGACCTAAGCATAAAAGGTCAAAGGGAGAGATAGTAAGTGTTGATTTGACGTCCAAAAGAATAGCTGTTTGGAAAGCACTGGTTTGGGCTGAAACCATAATGGTGGTTTTGATTCGGAGCTGAAGACATTGGGCATTTCTGAGATCATGAAGGGGAGTAACTACATGAATAGACAAGGAATTTCTATGGGAGTTAAGCTAAGGAATGGATTTCTGTAGGGGCAGAAAAACTATTATATGATGCAAATTCTAAAGAATGTCTTTAATTTTCAGTCCGGCAGTCATAGCAAGCAGTTGTTTAGGATACAGTGCTACTTGAGGCCCAGTCCAAAGGTTATTTCTAAGCCCTGTTTTAATATTCCAAAGGTCTGAAGAGTAATACATGCAAGGCATTTCCTCTGGGATGGCAGCTCCAACTTTGCTTTGACATTTTGAACTGGTTCACTTTATATTAGTTTTTGCAGGACTAATTATTATTTGTCTTGAGAACATGCATATAATGGGTTGTACTTGCTTGGCTATTAAAAGGGTATAATTTGTTTCTGTCTTTAGAATACATTAAAGTCAGATTGTTTGTACCATACACTACATTCTGGTTTAGTGCTTGTTTAATATGATGTTTTTTAATTTTTTTTACTTCCTTTGTTAAGACAGAGGATTTTGGGTGGGAGGAAACATTTTTAATTATATTTTCCCCACGCTTCCTGTCTTCACAAGGGGGGGGGAGAGAGAGACTTACTTAGTTATAGGTTAATTCAAACACAATGTCCAGCACTGTGTGTGATTGCTACCACCTGGCTGGCAGGCAGCACAGACGTGAACTGAGCCCAGGCCAGCCCTCCTGCTCTGCTTGTCCTCACAGAGGCTGCTACCCAGATGTGCATAAGACAATCTGAGCTCTTACTGACAGCCTGCAGTCTGAGCGAGAGCACGAGGCATATTATAGCATAATGCGATAATTCTAAAACTGAACTGATTCACAGGCAAAATGGGCAAACAGATTTCTCAAGTTAGAACCCATTTCCTAAGTGAAGCCAACCCATGTGCACAGTTCCAAGTTAAAGAAAGTTACCACATCTCTGTGAGAAGAAGCCAGCTGAACATTGGAAAATGGGTGCCAAGACTAGATGGTTGAAAAATGAGCTTACATCATTCAATATTGTGGGTAAAGACAATGAATAATCACTGCGTTTGAAACAACTAAACTGCCAGATGTTTACACATATGTATAGAATATACATATATAAATTTACAAATATTCACAGACACACACACACATTCACACGTAATACTTTATTAGCTTGACTTAATCATACATTCAGAGAATTGCAGGGATGGAAACTAAAATGAAAGCAGGAACCGTGGAGGCGCCACAGCAGAGCTGACTTCCAACGTGTTTTCTCACTGAACCCTGGAGACCAGGGACTGACATTTGGTCACTGCACAGAGTTGTAGGACAGGAGATGAAACTCGAGACTCAAGCAGATGAGAGACTGAATAAGCTAACTTTGCATAAAACTAGGGCAACAAAGGGTTATATCATATGTGTATAGGTGGCCAAGAAATTATCCTTGCCGTGTAAAAGGAGATGGCAAGATTGGTCTGCCTTTGAATCATCAAAGACAGGATGGGGAGAAAAATTCTCCCCAGAGAATTTAGAATCATAAGTGAGCCCCTCTGTGGGTCTGTAATCCACACTGCTTCTGTGAAAACTCTCACATGAAAAATTTGTCTTTGGGCAAGAATCAGTATCAAATGTAAATTTTTTTCCTAGAGTAAATTAAATTCAAATCCAGCCATAAATGGAGATAAAATTTGAAGTAGAAGAAATCACTCACAGACAAAGAAATTAAAAAAAAAAAAAAAAAAAAAAAAAAAAAAAAAAAAAAAAAAAAAAAAAAAAAAAAAAAAAAAAAAAAAAAAAAAAAAAAAAACCAGCAGAAACAAAGAAGAAAACAAAAGTGAAAATTACCAGAAACAAAAGCGAACAGAAATGTATTTGAACAGAATCGGGGTATTGGATTTATGTCACACAAAATAAGAATAATTAATTTGTTTAATAGCTTTGAATAAATTAAAAAGAAGCTTTAAAATGTTAATAGGGAAAAATAAACAGCAAAGAATGATCAAGCTGATACAAAAAAGAACCAAATACAGTTTCTAGCTGAGAAAAATATTAAAAGTAAAATGAAAATTCAGTTGAAGAACTAAAGAGTATTATAATTGGGTTATTATTTCCATTTATTAACCATGTGCCCTGTCACTTCACCATGCCTCTAACTGTGGGTACATCTGCCTACCTGGCTTAGTGTTGCCTTGTCTGTGTGACTTGTCATGGCTAATGAATGTTAACAGATGTGACAAAAAAGAAGCTTTAAAGATGTGTGCAAAATTTGGCTATACACACTGGCCAAACTCTGCTCCCGTACACATGAGAAAAGCATCTCCTAAGTGGATGTCATCACTGCTTTCTGGACTCCGAAATAAAGGCAAGAGACTTGAACTGGACCACATCCTGGGGTGCTGTTGGCCAGCCAAGTTCAGACTAAATAACCAAAAACACAAACACAGATACAAAACATAATGTGCACAGATCGACAAAGATGAACATCAAAGTGTGTTAATGCTATATGTATCCAAACCTAGCTAATTAAAGGGTATGCTGAATAGAACATAAAAGGGATTGTTAAATATATTAGTCAAAATTCGATGTGGATAGGTAGAAAATGTAAGACAGAAAATGTGGCTCAAGAAAATCCAAACAGTAGGTAATGATTGTCCAGAATATTTGTAAGGAAGCAACCTGTGATTCAGGAAGTCCAGTGAATATAAGGAAGATAAGTAAAAAAGAAAGACAGAACTGGACACATACTAGTAAATCAATAAAACACCAAAGTAAAAGACAAGATCTTTACAGAAAAAACAGGGAGAAATGATAGATCACCTACTAATCAGTGAAAATTAGGCTGCTTGCTGAACTACCAACAGCAAGAAAACAGGAGAAAGATATCATTAATGCATTGAGAGAAACTTTCAACCTGCTCTCTTTGAAGAAACAAGCTGAAATAAAGACATCTTTTGTATGTAAAAGCACAGAGATGGTACCACTGAAAGTCCTATGTCAAATAGAACTACAAAGAATGCATTTTACTTAGAAGAAGAAAAAGAAACAAAAAATTCAAGACAGAAAATGTGAAATGCAAAATAAATGACAGAAATATTGGAAGTATGCAAAGTGGGGCAAAACTAGGTTTACAGCTGTGAGTATGTGAAATATAGAGATTATTCTTATATTATTATTTATTATTACATCATTTTTCATACAAACAACTGTAAAACTACTTTTTCCCTACCCTGCATATCTCAAGTCACTCACTGAATTTTTTTCATTTATTGGTCAAATATTGGCTACACCCGCATTTTGCACTTGGCTATTTTATATAACTGCACACTATAATTTGTAGATTTTTTCAGGGGTATTCTATTTCTTTCTACTAAATAGCCTTTGAAATGACCACTAATTTTATAAACTTCAAAAACCACCTTTTTTACCATTGTCAAAGAAGTTTTTCCTCCATGTATTGAGTGAAGGCTGATTTCCTTCTAGATTATTGTCAAAGATGTGGCTTTGTTTCTTAAGCTCATCTCTTTATTATAACTCTAGTCAATTTGTGAGTTTTTGTAAGTCATCAAACTTTTTGGATTGGAAATAACACTCTATCCTATATTATTTTGTCATTACTCATCAATGTATGTATTTATATTTGTAAACTTTTATTATAATTTTAATAATGAGATTCAATTAAAAAATGCATATATGTGGATCCACTATCTTGGAAGGAAAACATTCTTATTTAATTTTGTTTAATTGATTTTAAAGCAATTATTTATTTTGTATTCAGCATTTATCTCAAATACAAGATCATGTCAGAAATATTTATAGAGGGAGAATATAGGACTTACCAATAACTGATCAAGTGTAAGGTGTCAAAAGTCTCTGCAAAAGGCCTTGCAGCTACATCGTACTTTATGGTGAAACATCTAAAACTTTCCTTTTATGATGGAAAACAAAATAAAGTTGCCCACTATTCCCACATTTTTCAACACTAAAAGGTGTTCTCATTCGTTTCTTAAGGCCAAAAAAATAAATGATTTCAGTTATATAATTTTAATATAAAACTCCAGAGAATTTCAAAATAAAATATTAAGTTATTTAGAAAGTAACAAATATAAATTCAGAATCTATGTGCAAAAAATCCCAAACAACTGCATTTCTGTACTTCAACAAAAGCTAGAAAACACACTTAAAATAACAATGATAGCACAAAGTGTCTAGAAATAAATTTAAATGAGATATTGGTAAGGCATTTAAGGAAAGAATTATAAAATCCTACATAAAATATAAACAAAGACAAGTGAATGGAAATAGATTAAAAGCATAGATGTCAATCTTCAAATTTATCTACAGATATAGAATTAACATTCAGTCTCTGTAAAAAATTCCAGTTGTTTTAAAATACTTGATACTCTAACAAGATTTATGTCGAGGAGCAAAGGTCAAAAATTCCAGGTGGTGAACACTCAATATGGTAAATAGATGATGTATCATAGAATTTTACACCTGAAACTTACATAATTTTATTAACCACTGTCACCCCAATACATTCAATGAAAAAGATGAAAAGGATATTAAACATTAATAATACAGCAGCTGTTGAGCTGACATATTTCCCCAGGTCAGATTATCTAAAAGAACATAGAAATCTGGTTTTATTTATATGTGACTATCAAAAGTGCTGGTGACATCCAGCAAAAACTGTCATCCATATGATGTCTATTTAGTTCACTACGACAGAACCAGCACTTAACCCAACTCAACCCAACAAATATCTATGGACCCCTCTTACAGGGAGGCGATACCCGGTCTTTGTGCAAGCAGGGCAGTTGCTTGTGGGGGAGGTTTCTCAGATAAATAAGACCCACATGTACCCTGAAGATAATACAATTTCAGAGGCAGAAATACAATACAGTACACAGATCATTATTATACTGGATCATGTGAAAAATACTCATTCCCGAAGAAGAAGCGTAAGGATTTCTAAAAATATATCAAGACGCATATTGAAAGTAAGGTTACTAAATCATATAGTGAAACAGATATTGAAAATGTGAGCAATGGTACAGAATGAAGAGACCAGGGAGAACCTGGCACATATTTACATTTGATTAGAGTCTGTTTTGATTATTTATTACGGAATGAAAATTTACTCTGATATTTAGTGGTTTAAACCAACATTCCATTTTTAAATCTATACGTTGATCTAATTCTTCTGGTCTGTATGGTATAGATGGAGGGGCAAGAATAACTGGAAAGTCCGAAATAGCCTTCCTCACTTGGCTTGAAGTCCTTGTATGGTGACTGCTGGTTCAGCTGAGGCCATCAGCAGGGAGCCTGGCCTGCCTTCAAAGGAGCCTCTCCATGCAGACACTTGGGTTTCCTCACAGTGTAAGGGGCATGTTCCAAGAAGGTATGTATTTATATTTCAAAATGAAGATGGGATCTGTGGCCCTCTTAAGGCTCAGCTTGAGGATTAAACAGTGTGATATTCCTCCCATTTCGTTGTAAGAACAGCTTACAGGACCAGCTGAGATTGCTTGATGGGAAGCGGAAAGGGCTCACCGTGGAAATGCAGTCACATCCCCTAACTGCAGCCAATTGACCAATGCTGCTGCCTCAAAATCAAACTGGTGGTTGTGTGTTACTGGGAAAATAATGGGCCTTTCAAAAATCGTGGTAAGACAATTGATAACTTCTAGGGGGAGAAATGATATAAAACTTTAGGACTCTGGTCTTTATAATAAGACATCTAATGTGAGTGAAAAACAACGTATAATAGAAAATATTTGTCACTCATATGACCTGACAGAAGACAAGTAACCCAATATAAATAGAATTGCTATAAATAATTAAGAAACTGAATCAGAAAGGGGGCAATAAAAGTTTCACAAAAATGCAGAACAAATGGCCTGTAAATATGTATATAAAAGAATGGTCAACTTCACTGGCAATCATGAGAATGCAAATCAAAATCACAATGACATTCATCTTTATACTCACCATATTGATGGAAAAATCACAAAAGCCGTATATTTATACACACACACAAGGTGAAGGCCTTACTCTGTTTATTTTTCCTTGAGTTTTTAAAAAAATTTTTCACTGTATTTTTTCATTACCATTTAGTCCCCTTATTCCTGCCCCTGCAATCACCAACCTGCTGTCCATGTCCATGATTCCTTTGTCCTTTTTGCTCAGTCCCCCCACCCCTTAACCTCCTCCCCACTTAGCTGTCATCCTGCTCTCTGTCTATGAGTCTCTCTCCTTTTTCCTTGTTAGTTCAGTTTCTTCATTAGGTTCCACATTCGAGTGAAATCATATGGTATTTGTCTTTCTCTGACTTATTTCACTTAGCATAATAGTCTCTAGGTTCTTCTATGCTGTCTCAAACAGTGCAATTTTCTTCTTTTCTTTACAGCCAAGTAATATTCTATTGTTTAATTGTCCAATAGTTGTTTTATCCACTCATCTACTGAAGGACACTTGGGCTGCTTCCATATCTTGGTGATTGTAAATAACATTGCCATGAATGTAAGAATGCTTATATTCTTTCAAATTAGTGTTTGGGGTCCTTTGAATATATTCCCAGAAGTGGGATCACTGGGTCAAAAGGCAGATCCATTTCAAAATTTTTTGAGTTTTCTCATCTCTATAGTGCTTTCCACAGTGGCTGTACCAATCTGGATTTTCACCAACAGTGCAAATGTGCTCCCCTTTATCCACATCCTCACCAGTACTTGTCATTTGTTTATTTATTGATGATAGCCATTCTGACAGGTGTGAGATCATATCTCATGGTGGTTTTAATTTGCACCTCTCTGATGGTTAGTGATGTTGAGTGTATTTTCGTATGTCTACTGGCCACTTGTACGTCCTCTTCAGGGATGTGTGTATTCAGGTCCTGTGCCCATTTTTTTAATTGGGTCATTTCTTTGTTGTTGAGTTTTGTAAGTTCTTTGTAAATATTGTGTATTAACCCCTTATCAGATGTATTGGTAAATAAGTTCTCCCATTCTGTGGGTTGTCTTTTTATTTTGTTGATGATTGCCTTTGTTGTACAAAAACCTTTTCGTTTGATGTAATGCCATTTGTTTATTTTTCTTTTGTTTTCCTATATATCGGAGATATATCTGATAAAATTTTGCTACAAGTAATGTCCTAGATTTTGCTGCTTAAGTGTTATTCTACAATTTTTGTGGTTTTGGATCTAACATTTAAGTCTTTAATCCATTTTGAACTTATTCTTATGTGTAGTAGAAGACAGTCTTCCTTTTTCTGAAAGGATTTATTAGGCACCAGTTGATTCTACCCAGAGTTTTGACCAAGAGATGTAAAAGACAGAGAAATTTGATCTGTACTTCAAGGCTGAGTTCTAACAGCATTTATAGTTCAAAGGTTTCCTGATGTGTATCTTTTAGTTGCTTATTCCAAACATACACATTCTTAATCACTGGCCCTTTTTTATTCTCTTTTATTTTTTTAATTCAAACCAGAATATTCTTTTCTGAACACATCTCTTTCACGTAAGATTTTTTATCAAACATAGCCAGCTGAAATTATTGTATACCATGCCACTAACAGTCTGTTTTATAAACACTCTTGCTAACTCTAGGTATTCATATGTATAACAACTGTCTTCTGAATTATTATAATCTACTTTACCACTGTGTTACACAGACTTTCATCTTTTCAGCTTCCAACAACTATTTCCTCATTGTCCATTTGTATAATCCTGTACACACCGATACCCGCACTGACAAAAATGATGTGCAACAAAAATACACAAGTGAGAAAAATGATGAAGAACAGGAGGATAATCAATAAAAAAGCAGGAGAATGAGTATTTCAAGGGGAGAGGAAAGATGGTGGTAACAGGAAAAGCACAGTGTGTTTCTGAGATATGTGATCAGTTGTCCGCCAGTTGCTACGCATATCCATTTACAATCTCATACGGTTCTTTAAATTTAACTGATACGTTTTCAAACACTGTTTTGTTTATTTGCTATAACTTTTTTTTTTTTGGTCAAAATATATCAGGTAGTTCTACTAGGCAGATCAGGCCACTAATATTGCTTAGAGAGGCTGATTTTATAGGAGATCAGTAAGGTAAGTATATATTACATATAAGCTGACTACTTGGGAAATATTCCTATTGGAGAGCCCTAGGGGGCTAAATACCAAAGCGAATTTAAAAAAATCATTGGAGACCTTTAGAAAGTGAGCTAGCATTGGGGTCTGAGAGGGAATTTACAGACCTATTAGGAAATAGAAAACTCATTTTGCTAGAGAAATAGGAGGGTACTTCAGAATTCCAGCTTTGATTTTTGTCAAAATACTAGTGACTGACGACACTGAGTACTGAGTGTAGTATAATAAAATATTAAGAATATTTTATATAACTGAGGCATAATTAAAATGCATTTGGTCTTTGTTTTGGGGCCCTAGCACAAAGCTCCAAAAACCCACCGAATGCCCTGAGTAATAGGAATGTCTTTGGTTACTGCCAAGGAGCTCCTTTTGGGGCACACTTGAGTTAATAGTGATCAGGTGACTTAGGGTGGGGCCTCTAGATAGCCTCAGAATGAGGAGAAGCTCCCCAAAACAGTGACGGAGATTTTATACGTGTTATTGTATTTTTGTTGTTGAGAGTATCACATTCTCGTTAGGCGTACACTACACACGCATACGAAAGGCTGAGATTTTTCATTATAACCTGTTACTCAGTTTTGGTTTTATAAGTGGCAGAGTTCTTGTAAATCAAGTAAATGTTTACTGATGTGAAATCATTCAATTGTCCATAAAAATAAACCTCTAATACTTGAGTAAACTGAGTAAAATGTTGGTGTGAGTGCAGGCGTCTTTAACCGGCACTGCAGCTGTTCTACATTTGAGAGCCAGGAAACTGGGGATACATGAGTAAATATAATGCTAGAAATATTTCCAGAGCAGGGAAGGCAGACACTCTAAATCTATAATTCATCACATAAAAATAATTTCTCTCACAGCTAAGAGTAAAAATGTGTTCTCTCGAATCAGTTCTTGTATTCAAAGTCCAACAGCAGCAGTACTAAGCAGCGTCCAATATATAACGTTCCTTTTATTTCCTTTACATGGTGAATTTTGAAGACGTGGAAAGATTACTTGCGTTGATAGACAAAACAAACAGACAAACTGACATTCAGGCATGAAAAGAAAGATAATTGGTTCTCCCTGCTCCATTGTGGTATTAGTCATTTGTGGTGATTTAAATTTTTTGATTGGTGCAAAGTGAAACCACTGACATCATTAGCAGAGCAGAACCCAAAGGGCCCAAATGAAGGAGGTGGACAATTGCAAATACTGGTGAGGACGCAGAACAACTGCAGCTGCCACATACAGCCAGTGGACGTGTGAATTGGAAGAAATATTCTGAAAAACCGTCATCTGTTAAGGCTGACATTTTCAAGGTATATGTAGAACTATATAGCCTTCTAAGCATATAGTCAACATAAATGCATGTACGTGTGTACTCATTTGCATATACATACATGTACCCATATAATAATGTTAATGACACCATTGACCGTTATAGTCTCACACTGGTGGCAACCCAACTGTCTAGTGTGCGTGAACGAACAATGCTAGATACCTCATGCCACTGTTTTCCCTCCACTGATCGTCAAGGTACACCAGGTGCTTCTCATTGTCCTGCAAGTTTTGAGTTGAATGAGGAAGATAATCATTCCCAATGAAACAGATATACAATTTTAAGCAAAGAAACACAATACGAGTATAGGTTATGAAAAGTTATATTCCAAGTTATCAAGAAAAGAATGTCTGGAATCGGATCTCCTGTTTTTAGTTTCCAGTCTTGCCATTTACTAGTGGTATACCGTGAACGATATTTCACACCATGTTTCCTCATTTGAAGGAGAGAGTTCACAAGAGTTAACTTTTCCTCCCTGTACTCTTCAAAGAACTGTATATATGTGTTAACTCATTTGATCTTTACAAGTTCCTCATGCAGGGGATACAATTCACATCCTTATTTTAAAGTCTAGGAATATGAATCACAGAGAGACAAGCTGACTTTTTCACCATCATGCAAGTAAACATTGGTAGGGTCAGCAAGAGTTCTCTGGAGCAGAAACTTGCTTGAGCATCAGGATCAGAGGACTGCCTGGGTCCTGCAAGGGAGAATGTTCCCGTTGAGCAAATCTGACTACGCTGCAGGCTATCTGTAAGGAGAGCTTACCTGCTGTCGGATACTTCAGAACTCTGAGGGGAACACTGGAGAGGGGCTGTGCATGCATCATGCCCATTTAATTGTAACTGTCTCCAAAATGTTTGGTTACCTAAGGAGCTGAGAGGTTCTGCTTGTGTCTGCTAAACCTGAGAGAGGGGAGGGGAGGAGGAGGGAGAGAGGGAGCCCAGGAGAGGTGAAGAGAGAAAGGGAGAGAGAGAGTGCTGTTTTATTTCATTTTGATTTCCCCTCTTGGACATTCCAGGGACTCTATTACAGCTTGGGTTTTTTTGTTTTTTGTGTTTTTTTTTTTTTTTCCTGGCCCATGAATCACTCTCCAGCTTCACTGCTTTCCAGTTTCTTATTATAGGATGACCAAAATGGGAAGTTTCATTGCCTAGCAACCCTGTGGGCCTCCCCCACGCCTCTTCAAGATTGAGGGCACTAATGGTATACAGAGTTCCCTGGGAGTGGGGCTGCGGGGGCCTTTTCTTTCATAATGCGCTTCAGCTCATCTCCCTGCGTCTGCTGTCCCATAGCAACAGTAATCAGGCTTTGCAAAGGGATGTATCTACAGGCAACTTCCACACAGGACGCACACTGGAAACACTCAGGTATTTGTGTCGCTGCAGTCCCCTACCATCCTTGCATACGCCCATCAGCCTCAAAAACAAAAAGCCAAAGTGCGTAGCAACAAGTGTTTATTTGGGATAAAAAATAATAATTATTCAGGAAGCACTGTTTCAGGGAATATTCCATTTATGGGGTATTTCATTACGGGGTGTTCCAAATAGTGTTCTAGTATGATGTAGAGGTAAGGCGTATTTATAAGAAAAGGGAAATAATTGCATAAATAGAAGAAAGGAATTTCTATAGGTACAAATAAGGTAAGTTGTTCTTAAGCTACACATGTGGTACTAAAGAATGTATTTTAATTTTCAGTCTTTGCAGTCAGATGTCTGCTTTCCTATCAGCTTTGCAAAAGTTGTTTGGAATAGAAGGTTGGTTTGGCTCAGTCCAGAGGTTATTTTCACCAGTTCAAGCATTCCAATGTTTGAGGAGTATGTCGTGCATGGTGATTCCTCTGGGATGGCAGCTTCAACTCCATTTCTAAATGGCTTGATTTATATCGTTTCTTATATATTTAATATGCAAGGATGATGCTGCTTGAAAATTTGTAGCCCTTATAAATATAGGTCAAACAATAAGACATCATAGTTTAGAATGGGAAATAATTGATTTCTGCCAGGGCATTATGTCAATGTCTTTTATCCTGCTTTGGCTGGTGTAGCTCAGTGGGTTGAATGCCAGCCTGTGAGCCAAAAGGTTGATGGTTCGGTTCCCAATCAGGGTACATTCCTGGTTTGTGGACCAGGTTCCCAGGTTGGGGTATGTGAATGGCAACTGTTTGAAATGTTTCTTTCCCTCTCTTTCTCCTTCCCTCCCCTTCTTTCAAAAATAAGTAAATAAAATGTTTTTAAAAATGTCTTTTATCCGGTAGGGTATGAATTTCACATTTTTATTTGTTTTAAGCTTGGCAACCGCAGAGCAGATTTTTTTCTTTTTTATAACCTCTTAAGCTACAATTGTATTTGCATCCCCTAAAAAATTAACCTCATGTGACACAGGTCTATGCTCCTAAAAATCTCAGGGGGGCCCATTAATTAGTTGATTTATATTTTATTATTTGTTAATGACACATTTATGCTAATACTGGGAAAACCTTACTCTGCTCTGTGTAGTTTCACTTCCGAGTGTTTGTTAAAACCAGCTGAAACAGAATGGACAATTCGCAGGTTCACCTCTCAGCAACCAAGAACTGCGATTAAACGACCTGGTACATGATCTGGTAATTCAGGAACGGAGGTTGCTCTCCGTCTGTCTCTTTGATGCAACATGGACTCGTGGCCCTATCTCACTCATGTTTGAACCGTATCACAGAAACACATTCTTGGAAAATACCTCATTTTCAAGGACTAGGTCAGTTGTTCCTTCCTTATTGAATCATTGCTGGCTAAACAGCAAGCCATTTGTACTTAGGTGGAGGCCATGGCCATCCCTTCTGCAGAGACCTTGTGCGATGGTGAATTCTCAGAGAAAGTAGCTCTGAGAGGGGTCCTCAGATTTCAGCAGTCAGCTCAGCGTAAGTGTGAGAGGTGGTGCGACAGAACGTAGGGAAAGTGTACAAAGCGCTGTCGTTATAACAACACGGAAGTTACACCAATTTAAACTCACAAAGGAGAACAAGCACATCCAGAGACCTGGAGCAGTGGTCTGAGGCCATATAATCAGGGATTAAGGATATAAATAGAGTGGTTGGATTCTGCTAGCAGATTTGGATAGAAATCTCAATTCCCCTGATCATCGGCCGTTTGACTCTTGGAAAATTATTTAATTTCTCTGAGCCTCAGTGTCTACTTTTATGGAATATAGACACAAATTTTAGAATAAAAACAAATTTTATTAGTATCATTTCTTATATTAAATCACAGCAATGCATATAGCCTGTAACAAGATGTCCAGTTCATAACAAGTGCTCAGAAAAGGTTAGCTAAATAAATACAAAAAGAGCTACAGGATTATTTATAGACATAGAGATACACAGGAGTGATGAGAGTTAGAGATGTTCAAAAATTAAAGTGAAAAAATATCATCTGTACTTGGCAATCAGAGCTCCCATGATCAGGTGTATTGACTGGGGAGGAGTTGATACAGAGAGTAGGGAGGAGGGAGTGGTGCGGTCCCGGGGCCTGGGGAATGTAGAATTCAATAGTCCCCTGAAATGCATAGAGTTTCATTATTTTTCTGGAAGCAGTAGTTTTAAATAAAAATTCTTTATAAATCTGTTCAGCTAAATTATTTTAGTAAATATATGCTGGGCATCTTCTAGAGTGATTTTTTTTCTTTACATGTTTAAATATATCACTCTCTTCTTGCTTGCATGATTTCTGAGGAGAAGTCACAAGTAATTCTTATCTCCGTTTCTTTATAAGTAAGGTGTTTTTTTTTTTTTTTGGTTCTTTCAAGATTTTTCTTTATCTTTGATTTTCTCTAGTTTGAAAATTACATGCTTAGGTGTATGTTTTTGTCTTCAAACTGCTGGCATTCTGTGAGCTTCCTGCTCTGTGGTTTGGTGTCTGACCTAAACTAGGGGACATTCCAGACATTATTGTTTCATATATCTCGTCTGTTCCTTTCTCTCATTCCTCTCTTTCTGACACCCCCACCCTGTGTAAGTTACACACCTCTATTGCAGGTGTCTGCAGTCCTTGGGCATTCCAATCTCTGATCTCTTTTCTTAGTCTTCCTTCTGTTTGCTTTTCCATTTTGGAGGTTTGCGTTGAGATATCCCCAAGATCACATATATTCTTTCCAGCCATCTCGAGTCTGCCAATGAGCCTATCAAAGGCCTCCTTAATTTCTGCTGCAGTGTCTTTGATCTATAGTGTTTTTTTGGTGAGTCCATGCAGTTGAGTTAAGATCTTCTGAGGCAGAAAGGAAGAGGTAAAGACGAGCGTGGGAAGGTAATTCTGTGACTACAACAGGTGTCAGCTCCTCTCCCTACTCCCTGCAAAATAGTTCTAGATAGTTGTTTGGAAATATCTCCAAACCCGCGGACTTACTGATGCACAGAAAACTGTTCAATGGCTGCTAAGGTCAGAGTTACCGTGTCAACACTACTCCGCACTGGCTTTATGACTTTGAGCAGAACTCTTAGCCTCTCTGATCCTCTCTTTGTTCCGTGGGAAAACTGGAATTTTGATGTTATTCCTTGAGGCTATTTTTTACAATCAAATGAAATACTTTTTGTTAAAGCATTTTGAAATCTTTAAAAATCTAAAAAAATGTAAGTTATGACTATAGTTTCTGGAAATTGTTTTTTTAAATGACATTAACATTTTAAAAGGAGCATCGAATTAAACACAACCATGCATTTAATCCCAAATATTTTAATGTAAGTTCCATAGACATGGCTTGATTCACACATTATATGCAGAAGGCTTGCACAATATCAATCATAGGGAAATAAAACATTTTATCTTACTTTTTCTCTAAACAAGATTGAGGAAGGAGACAGGACATTTACAAAAATTGAGAGTACATACTCTGCCAATGGTTGTGGTGGCGAAGTGGGTAATTTATCAAACGAAAAAAAGCCTTAAACCTCTCCTAAGCAGATAGATGTATTCATAAGTAATGCATACATATTTTATTTCCTATTTCACAGAAAAGTCAAAAGAAAGATAACATCATGAAGCTACAACAATCAGAGTAACAGCAATGTGAATTTGTCATCTCAAGAAGAACTCAAAATAACATGAAAAACAGCCCAGAAGACTTTCTGAGCAACAGAAATTCTATGAATTCATCCTTTAATGTATAACCCTAACCCTGACCATGACCTAACCCTAACAAGTGGAACTAAAGACAAGAGACTTTTATGGTTAGCAAGTTTATTCAAAGACCATTAAAAAGATTCTTCTCCTGTGATCACTGACCAGTTCTTAAATTCTTTGCTTCCTGGTTTGGAAATGGTTTTCATATTGTGCCACATCATTTGCTTGAGCTATTCTCAAAAAAAAAAAAAAAATCTTTTTGACAGTCCGACATAAAGGAAACAATGTTGTTTCCTTAATCAAAAAGGACAGAGCTGTGCCGGCCAGCCTTTCCAAGTGCCGAAAGCCTTCTTTCTAAGGCACCTGCTGTTACACATCAGCCTCAGCTGGCAGAAGACGCAGAAAAAGACAGCAGTTTTGTTATTATTATTCCTTTCCAGGGTGTGAAAACAGGGTAATGAATTTTATACAGACAGCATTAATTTATGCCATGCAGACAATTACTTGCTTCCTTAACCTCCAGACTCATGGAACAGAAATGTTACTGTGGAAACAAAGAGAAGTACCTGCTATAGAAATTAATTGACAGGCAAAACCAAAGGAAGGACTCAGTTCAGAAGGTATTCCCTTTCAAAGAGCCCTGGAGGTAAAGCAGAATACAAGATATGCCCGTGAAAAAAAGGAAACTAGTTAAAAAGAACCTGCTCATCGTCTTAGCAGATCCTTCCATCCAATTTTCTCAGCATTGATCTCATTTGATTTATGAGAATAAAACCTAATTTTAAAAAATTCCACACTGTTTATACAGACAAATGTCGATCGGCTATGCAGAATTTACCCCCACCCCACCCCCCACACCAAGACCTCTATACAAAGCATCATAATTAAGTACTTCTTTTGGTCTTTGTTTTAAAGTTTCGGTGATCACCTATGAATGTGCTACAAGTTTATTCTCAGAAACTTTCAAGTTTTCAGTACCAGCTTCAGCCCTGGGCCACATTGTCTTTTCCCACACACAACGCTTTATGCAAATAATATGATACTTACCTCACAAACTTTCTGAATTAAAATTGTCTCGCAATTCAAAGTGCTGGCCATTCCCCAGCTCTCCAATCCTTTATTGATCTGCCTCTGTTTTTGTCCTCACTCTTTTTGTAGATAGAGCTCAGACCCCCTGCTCACAAATGGAATTAGATGTCTCTTCATCAAAGCTCTGCTTACTTTCTTGGTTCTTTTATTTATTTATTTTTTCATGTTCCAATTCTTCTGTCGGTGCTCTTGTTCAGATAACCTTATGCTCTTTGAATTCTCAAGTCTTTTCTCTTCAACCTTTTGTCTTCCCGATTTTAAGAACTTCTCTGCTTTCTAAGGTTCTCTTTCCTGATATTTTAAACAAGTGAATATTAGAAAAGTAAAATAAGTCCTTTATTTTCACTGACAGGAAGAGAATTAATTTGTCCTCCTTTGGAAATAATGAATGTGATACTTATTTTCTTTATTTTTACTTGACAGTTGGAGCTGTAATAAATTCATATCATAAAATTCTCAGCATTGTTAGTGTCATTATTGCTGCCGTTATTGATATACCTGGATCTGGCAGCCTCTATAAAAATGAGTTTTCCTTGATGGTGGCAGAAAAGAAAATGAGGGCACGTCCTTCTGCCTCTTTTCATTAGCAAGCCTGGTGTCTGGGAAAGTCTGGTTTTATATTAAAGGCTGAATTCATAGAATTTCTGTTGCTCAGAAAGTCTTCTGGGCTATTTTTCACATTGCTTTGAGTCCTTCTTGAGATGACAAATTCACTTTACTGTTACTCTGATTGTTATAGCTTCATGATATTATCTTCCTTTTGACTTTTCTGTGAAGTAAGAAAATACATACACACACATTACTTTCGAATATACCTAACTACTTCGGAGAGGTTTAAGGCCTTTTTTCATATGATAAATTACCCACTTCACCACCACAACCATTGGCAGAATATGTACTCTCAATTTTTATAGATGTCCTGTCTCTTTTTCTCCTCTTGTTATATAGAGAAAATGTTAGATGAAATGGTTTATTTCCTTTTGATTGATATTTCACAAGTCTTCTGGCTGATTCCATACCTCCAGAACAAGATACAATTAATTTTCCTTACATTGCCTGTTTTGTTCAAAGAAATTTAGAATCAACCCTGCGGAATTCGAAAATGATTAGAGAAAATTGTTGGATATGTGGACAAAATAAAGATAAAAGATGTCCCTACCCAAAGCTTCTCCCTATCTTTTTTATTCCTTAACCTCTTCTACTGAGCCTCACCCCTGGCACGTATCTGCCATCTTCTCTTCATCCTGATCACAGGATGGGGGCATAGGTCCAGTGTTACCCTTGAGACAATGTGACTTAGAGAGGCTGCAATGTTACTTTTTCTCCTGAACTTTGACCTTGGCTCAGCTGTGCAGATTTCTAAATTTTATGCCTCAGTAAGAACGAGTAAGGCATGGCTGGGTCTCCAGTTAGCCTCACAGGGTGGATGCAGTGACATCAATGTCATCTCTGCTCCTTGGCTAACGCTAACAATTGTGCACCAGAGTGAAACTAAATTCCCCCTGGTCTTCTCCTCCAAAGCAAGCAGGAAACTTACTTCTGTAATTGCCCAATGACAGTGTTTTGGTTCAAATTCTTGCATGCACTCTTAGAAACCCTTATCTCTTTTCCCCTAGATCTATAATTCATTTTGCATCTTGCTAGTATTCATCCTACTGGGGGAACTGCAAGTTCGTTAGTGCAATGAAAAAGGTCCATTTTAATCTGGCACTGATTGACTTATTTGCATCTTACTTACCAACAACCCAGGCTTCTGTAGCTGATTTACAATTGCCATATATGTCTCGTTCTTCACTCTCATTCCTAGGTTTCCCTGGGCCTGTAATATAACTCCTCCATTTGTCCTTTCAGTGAACCCTAGTTTGCCTTCAAGATTCAGGTTAGTTATTACTTGTTCTGCAAATCATTCTCCAAATTCTGTATTTCCGTCTTAAGGAGAGTTAGGTGAGCCTCTGACTCCACATGAATGTGAACCAGAAGATAATTATATTGTGGCATTTATCACATTTTATTGTAAATGTTTCTCTACTACAGCAATATCCATTTTATTATGAGCAATAAAAAGAATGCCTCTTAAAAAATCTTTATATCCACAGAGTTATATTTGTGCTTACAACACTGAGGCTAAGTAAATATTCTTTAAATTCACTGAGGATAGGATATCAATTTCAACAAAAATTTGGTTGTCTTGCACATCAGTCAAATTCTTTGCAGTAACAAAGGAGCACACAAATCTTAATAGCTTACCACAGCAGAATTTATTTTTCATTCACATAGTACTTTGGTGACTCTAAGTCAGCTTTGCCTGCTCAGCTCTGCTGTGCTCTGTCAGCTTGTAACCACTCTTCATGTGTTTACCATTCTGCACAGACTGGATTCAAAAAGCGGCTTCTGCTGGGGACATGTTTCTCTCAGGGCAGAGCAAGATTACTGGTAGAAACACAGATGCACTTTAAAGCTTCAGCTCCTAGTGGTCTGTTGCCACTTTGGTTTCACCCTCTTCACTCTAATCAAATAATCTGACCAGGCTTATAGCAAGGAGTTGAGATTGTAACTCCTCCCGTAGAAGGAGGAGTAAGTAACAGGGTAGTGACAATAGATGGCAGGAGATTATGCATATTATATAATATAATATTAGATTATATATAATTTTATCATATATGGGGTGTGGGTGTGTGATACTTGCTAGGAAAAAGCTACGTCTGTGTTGTTCTTCAAGCTTGTGGAAAGTGCTGAGTCCCGGATATGCGGGAAGAATCTGATTTGCACTTGTGAGAGTGATGGCATGTACTTGGAGTAAATCAGGAGTTGATAAGTCTGAAAGTCTCACAAAAATACCTTATAGTATTTTTTTAACCTTTTGTGACAGAATAGATGGGCCTGGAGAATATTAAGCTAAATGAACTAAGCCAATCAAAGAAGGGCACATACCATATGATCTCATATATGGAATCCAATGAACAAAATAAACTAACAAACAAAATAAAAACAGACTCACAGATGCGGAGAACAGACTGATAGCTGTCAGAGGGAAGGGGATTAGGGGCTGGGTGAAAAAGGTAAAAGAAAAAACTCATAAACACAGACAACAGTATGGCAACTAACAGAGGGGAAGGGGGAAGAGAGAGAGAAGTGGGTAAAGGGGGAATCAATGGTGATGGAAGAAGGAGATTTGACTTGGGTGGTAAACACATAATATAATATGCAGATGATGTATTATAGAATTGCGTACCTGAAGCCTATATAAATGTATTCATCAAAGTCACCTCACCAATAAATTCAATTAAGAAGCATTTTGGAAGGTCAATTGACAAGAGCATCTGCACTGAATTTTAATATTGTCTCTGAGATTGACGATGTGTAATATTTTAATATAGGCTTGTTTGTAATTTCCTTCAGATTTTATTGTAAATGTATTTCTTATTTATAATTTCACAAATAAAGATTATTTTTTAAATTATCACCCAAGGATATGTTCATTGATTTTCAGAGAGGGAAGAAAGAGGGGAGAGAGAGAGAGAGCAAGAGAGAAACATCTGTGTGAGAGAGAAACATTGGCTGCTGCCTCCTGTACAGGCCCTGACCGGGACTCAAACCTGCAACCTTTTGCTGGATGGGTCGATGTTCCGACCAACTGAGCCCACCAGCCAGGGCAAAACAAAAATAAAAGTTTTTAATGCCAACCACTAACTTAAGAAAATCCATTTGCTGTGGTATGCTAAGGAATAGCAATAATTTAAATTTAATATTGAACTAAGAAAATGAGGGAAAATGTGAAAAAAATGGACATGATAAATTTTAAGAATTAGTTGTTCAACTTATCCCATATAAAAAATTGGTTATGTGATGTTAACATAGTTCCACTGATACTTTATATTAAAAGTATCCAGGATTTACATCAATATATATGTGAATTTATGTGAATAATTTTTGCATGTGGACAGATATCAATTAGATGGTACATTTACTTAATTACCTTGAAATAAAGAGATAAAAAGTATTAAGATACATTTCTGATGCATCAAATGTATTTGTGTGTGCATTCCATTTACAGTGCATATAAAAATGTATATGTTTGTATATTTTCACATGCAGGTAAATGAGCTGTGAGATACATACTATACAATGCCTACTCTGATACCATGGAGTGCTAAAAAGTTCCCTGACATAAGAACCTTGGAAACAGCTCTCTGACTAATTAGGCTTATAAATGAATATGAGTACCAAATTACATGGGCCTCAATTTCCTTTCTTTTAAAAATAAAATTGTTAGATTCTTGTGTAGGCTTAGAAGCATTTACTATCTAACATTTTATTACATAAGTATTGAAAAATGAAGGCATGGTGATGTTGATTTAGTGTCTCAATTAGGAATGGAACAGGCAGAAACACTGCAGATATTTCTTGACAATTTATTCCAAGGAAGGAGACTTCTATTTTCATCTTTTAAGCACTCTGGTTTTATTCCCTGTCCTTGAATTGCAAGGAAGGGTAAAAGAGAAGAATTTCTGTGTATCTATTTTATTCTGTTCTTTACTTAATATGCTTCTATTTTATCACCTTTTCCCCTTGGTGTTCTCAGAGCAATGCAGCCAAGTCTTTTTAATACCCCTTTATTCGGAGTTTCCTCCTCTAGTATCACTCATGATTACAGTCCACTTCATTTTCCCTCTTGGGGCTTTTCCTCTTTCTGCCAGGTTTATTTGGAGCTGAGGTGACCACAACTGAAAACTTCATTGAAGGTGAAACTGAGTATGGTACACGTACCTGTGCACATGCAATGGGATTGATATATTAATTCATTCTATCTCCTTTATAAAGATATTAGGACACTGCCAAAATGACATCAAATGCTAAAAAGGCTAACCATATGATCACACATTTTTAAGAGATGGCATTTAATATAAAAACTTCAAGAATGCAATAACACTTTTCAAAAATACAACTTTTCCCCTCCAGCCAGTACTCTGGCTAATATTTTCCCATTAGTAAATAGGTATCTATAATTTCAGCACCTGCAGTGTTTCAATGCAATTAATATTTGTTGAACATTTATTATGTTCAAAGCACATGTACGTGTTTGAGATGAATACAATTAGAATAAGGAAATCTCTATTATTGATGATACACATGTCAGCAAGCAGGTAAGATGCTTGAACAATTTTATCTAAAACACTATAAGTCATATCATATGGTCCCAAAAGATTATAGAAAAGATAAAGGTGATACAATCAGAGGCGTATCCCCTATGGAACAGAAACTTAAAGTCCCACTGTCATGTTGCCACAGCTCACATTAATGTAATTCTATAAACCTGGGACGTGTAGGCAAATATTTACATCCATCATTACTTGTCATCTAAATGGCAAATAAAGAGCAATCACCATGAAATACAGATACTTCAGCTGTTATTTCTGTAGCTGATAGTGATATCTAAGCTAATATTAATGATCTTTCTTATTCCACTGTCATTCTGCACTATCCTACTCACTACTAGCAGCTTTGGTTGGAAGGATTGCACATGTGTTGATTCCCCCAGGACCCACATTTTGGTGGTACTAGTGTGTACTAGTTTGTACTAGTATGTATGTACTAGTTTTCATAGCTGGCTAGTGGCAGTCACCGTCTCACAGAACTCATCAATGCCCTCTTCTTGAAGGCATCGATCCAAGGCACTCAACCTTTCACCAAGAAGCTGGCCGGGGATCCTGGAATGTGATGCTCTATGTGGGGTCTAGCTTTGGGCTTTGATTTTGGAAGATTGGACAATCAATATTGTTGGTAGGTAGATCTGCCTTGATGATGGGAAGTTAAGTTAACCACGTTAAAACTATGCATAGACTGCATCACAGATAGTTTGTGATGGACCCATTGAGTAAAAATCAGGTTAACTGGGAGTGGAAGCTGACTGACATGAAGACGGATCTTCTTACACATTGCTTTGCAGTGTTCTGTGTCTTGCATGTCCTGTGTAGGGCATTGATGTATGTATGATTCAGACAGCTTCACACTCTGCATCCTTTCCGATAGACTCGTCCACTGGGGACCCATTACAACACAATTCCCAGGTAAAAATGAATTACCAGAGACCAAATGGAAAATGGAGACCCATAATACGCAAAAGCAAGAAATCAAGAATTGTGATGAAAGTTATTATTACTTGGGTTTCTTAAAGCGAAGTGGGTTAAGTATAGAGGTTGTAACTGCAATTGAAGATAATGAAGGTATTACCTAGCGTTTAGAAAGAACTTTGGTAATTGAAAGCTTTCTTTCTAGGCTAAGTACTTGACTTCCTAAAGAGTAAACAGTACAAATTACTGTGATATCAAATTTGATTAATGATAGAATTTTTTCACTCTATTTTTAAACCATTTTGTATTAGGTTGTTATTTAAAGTAATAAGGTCTTACTGTAGAAAATTTAGAGAATACAAGTATAGTACGAAGAATGTGAAAATTCATTTTTCCAGAATTATTCCAAGTTACTTTTGTATGTACATGTACATTTTATATAAAATTGTATTTGTTTTGTAAAACATGCTTTTAAAAATATTCATTTCAATATTTTCCCTGTGATATAACTCTGTATATTTGATTTTTATTGTTTGTATTATTTCCAAACCTACAGTTAGGGAATAATTAAAGTATAAATCCCATGTACGTGTTTTGCATTTTTTAAATGTTCCAAATGCTATTATTATAAAAAGACTGTTCATTGTTTGTTTTCTAAATATCTTACATTGTTTATATAAAATTCTAAAAACAGCAATTTCTGGGTCAAGGGTACATCAGTAGTTTTCTTTTGTAGCTTTTATATATTTTTTTCTTTAGTTGAATCCAATCATATAATATAATGAAATTCTTAATTTCACATTCAGAGATGTACACAGGCATGTTGTCATTGTACTACATTTAGCCTCCAACATATAATACGCTGTTTGTGTTACGCCATTTTTGTGTGGGTGAAGTTTAGGGCAGAGTCTAGAGTGATTTATTAACTTAATTTTTTTTCTATGTATTTCATTCTGATTCTTTACTAACACCATCCTGGTTTAAGTACTAGCTGATACATTTTGGTAAATGGGAGAAAGTACATTTAATTATTCACCTTGAAATATGTTTTCTAGGATTTAGCATTCACTTGGATTTAATTAATTCAGTTTGATAGAATTGTAATAGGTATATGTCATTGAATGTGTATATCTAGTTTAGTGTATTTTTAGGTGAATTTTATGCTTTTCATGAATATTTTATTTTTTAAATATTTTATTATTTATGCTATTACAGTTGTCTGAATATCCCCCCTTTGCCTGTTTCCACCCGGCTCACCTCCACTCCTATAGTGAACCCCCACACTATTGCTGTTATCCATGTCCATGGGTCTTTCATATATGTTCTTTGACTAATCCCTTCACCTTCTTTCACTCAGCCCCTGCCTCGCCTCTGCCCTCATATAGATGTCAGTCTGTTCCATTATTCTGTGCCTCTGGTTCTATTTTACTCATTAGTTTACTTTGTTCATTAGGTTCTTCTTATAATTGAGATCATATGATATATTTCCTTTATTGCCTGGCTTATTTCACTTAGCATAATTGTCTCCAGTTCCGTTGATGCTGTTGCAAAAGACAGAAATTCCCTCTTTCTTTCTGCTGTATAGTATTCCATTGTGTAGATGGTCCACCGTTTTTTATCCATTCATCTTGGGCACTTACAAATGAGCTTAAAGAAAAGTATACGCTCTTTTGGAAAGAGCGTAAATAGTTTATTTTTTAAAGCTTATTACTAACTATTTTTACGTTTGTGTTGTTGCATTTATGAATAAGATATTTTCTTCCCTTATATTCATAAATTGTTCATTGTTTATGTATAAATAACATTAGTTTTGCATAACCATTTTGCAAGTAATGATGTTACTGTTATTTTATTTTAATATTTTTCATCTAATGTTCTTATTTTTCCAGATAAAGAAATACCTTATTACATGTACTTGTATTTTCTCTTTTCTTTCTTATATTGATAGTTTTTCATGTATTTTGCATTGACCAAAACTTCTCAAATAACCTCCAAAAATTACAATAAAAGATGAA
Source organism: Anoura caudifer (assembly GCA_004027475.1). NCBI lineage: Eukaryota > Metazoa > Chordata > Mammalia > Chiroptera > Phyllostomidae > Anoura > Anoura caudifer. Next base: position 28,224 of record PVKU01007482.1, read on the forward strand.
GAGAGTTCTTTATTGCTGAAATTTAAGCAACTATTTCTATTGTTTCATTAAAATTAGATCTGTTTAAGTGAGAGTTTTAAATTGACTTAAGTTATTATTTGCATCTTGTTTTAAAATTAATAATATCAGGAATGTACAGAGAACATCATCAAATACTAAGTCATATCTGTAAACCAGGTTACTCTCTCCCTTGTACAATGTAGTAGGTATGATAGTCGGAGTTCTAAAGTGACTTGCAAGATTCTCCACCCCTGAATGTTCAAATCCAATTGCCCGTGACTGTGACTATGACAGATGTCACTTCCATGATATCGTATGACACAGTTGACCTTAAGAATGCTGACAGTCAGATTGGACCTGAACAGGTTTTGGGGGATGGAATGCTGTTTGCAGATAACATTATCAATTTCTTTAATGACTTGAAGTCTGTCCAAATTTTCTAATTATTGTTTTTAAAAAAATTATGTATTTTTTCCATTACCATTTAATCCTTTTGTAACACTCCCTTCCCCCTCTCCAGAAATCTCCACACTGTTGTCCATGTCCATGAGCTCTTTTTCCTTTTCCCTCAATCCCTCCATCCCCTAACCTCCCCCTTTAACTGTCTAATTATTCTTTAAAGAAATTTGCTAAGTTTACATTATTTGGATCATTGCAGTGAAAAAATATCTGTTTATCCATTTATTTCTCAATTAGCAACATTGTGAAGAAAAGTGATTCTTGAATATTATGCTTGTATTTGTTCTCTAAAATGTCTTATATTTTTGTATGAGTTGAGTCATTTCAAATCACATAATGTAATGCAATGAAATGTAAACAGATATGACAAGAGACATTTCCATCTCTGGAAACAAGTATTAATTTTTTCACAGTATTTACTTTGCATAAATTTTATTCCAATGAACCATTTTCAAAATCTTCAACTAAACTGATTTTGCAACTAATTGAACAGTTTTATGTTTTCCTATCTGGCAGTAAAAGTGTGCTTTTAATGAAAAAGTTACTTTTATCAAATATACAAAGCATTAAATGCTAAAATTCCTTACAGTTTATTTTTCAATAAGTGTTTAACTTTCTAGTTTTAGTCTCCAAAACTAGGTAGGACTGAAACCAACATGAGAATTGAACTAATGTCATCAATAATTGAATAAATCTCCATTCATTTATTTAATACATTAAAATACACACATACATTGAAGTCCATCTGTATGAATACACACATACATTGAAATCTGTGTGTGGAAATGAAGAATATCATTCCCAACCTGAGTGCGATTTATTTTTCTAAGGGTGCAGTTTGCCTCTGGATCTCAAACTAAATATGAAAGTCTGTCTTATTACCATTTTAAGATGAGGTAGGTGTGTGCGTGAGGTGAAGGCTGGGAATGTTGTGTTTTTTTAATTGTTGTTCAAGTACAGTAGTCTCCATTTCCCCCACACTGTTCTCCCACACTCCACAGACTCTCACCTCCCAGCCTCAGTCCTACCCCCTTTGATTTGTCTATGCATCCTTTATACATATTCCCTGAGGACCTTTCTCCTTTCTCCTATTATCCCTTTCTTCCCTCCCCTCTGGTTACTGTCAGTTTATTTCAATGTCTCTGGTTCTATTTTGCTTGCTTGTTTGTTTTGTTGGTTAGGTTCCACTTACAGGTGAGATCATATGGTATTTGTCTTTCACCTTCTGGCTTATTTCACTTAGAATAATGCTCTCCAGTTCCATCCATGCTGTCACAAAGGGTAGGAGCTCCTTCTTTCTTTCTTTCTGCTGAATAGTATTCCACAGTGTAAATGTATCATAATTTTTGATCCACTCATTTACTGATGGGCATTTAGGTTGCTTCCAGCAGTTGGCTATTGTAAATTGGGCAAATATGAACATTAGGTGCATAGGTCTTTTGCATTGGTGTTTCCAGATTCTTAGGGTATATCCCAGCAGTGAGATTGCAGAATCAAAAGGCACTTCCATTTTTAGTTTTCTGAGGAAATCCCATACTCTTTTCCACAGTGGCTGCACCAGTCTGCATTTCCACCAACAATGCACTAGGGTTCCCATTTCTCCACAACCTCACTGGTGCTTTATATCACATAAACAAAAGAAAGACAAAAATCACATGACCATATCAATAGATGTGGAAAAAGCATTTGATAAGGTACAACACCAAGTTATGATAAAAACGCTCAGCAAAGAGGGAGTAGAGAGAGCATGCCTCAACATAATAAAGGCCACATACGGGGAACTTACAGCCCACATCATACTCAGTGGACAAAAACTAAAAGCTTTCCCACTAAGATCAAGAGCAAGACAAGATTGCCCACCTTTACCACTTCTATTCAGCGTAGTTGTGGTTGCTTCTAAAGCTATTGTTTCCAGTTAGATTTACTGTAGGAAGAAACTATGCCCTTTCCTCCAGTGTTTCTTTCAAATTCTGACATCTTTTTCTTTCCATGAATCTCCTGAAAAATGGTCTCATTACACTTCCTTTTGTGCCTTTGGTGCCTTCTAAGGGTCCTTACACTCAAGAAAATAACTCCTGTCAGTGATTTAAAAATGACTTGTTAAGAGTGGCCAATATTACTTTTTTACCTCTCTTCTTGCTAAAGTCTTAAAGAACATTATAATATTTGATAGTGTTTTGTCACACACAAAATTTTCCAGTATAATTTTGATATAATTCAAGTAACTTTCTCCTAAATGGTCTCAATGAATTTATTTTGCCACTTTATTGCTTGAATGCTCTTTTGTAATTTTATTATCCACCCTTTTCTACCTACCATTCCTATTTTGCTTGATTTTTCTATTGACATAATGTTATTTTTACCATTATATACCTATAATTATATGTGTATATTTTGTATATTAGTAGATTTTTGCTTTTTTCAGTATCAGTTTATAAAGTGTAATTTCACATATTAGCCTTTCTGTATTTCCCAATAGAGTAAAATTCCCCTGTGTTATTACAAAATCAGGAAAATAATAAAATTATAGAGTTATAAACACAGAATTGTGAATATTGAAGAAGAGGAATTAGAATGGAAATTTGTGGGGCAAAATAGTACTTTGGAGAATAAGTGGTTAAAATATGATTATGTAGAAATCATAGACTAATACTTATTTCTAGCTCTTGCAGTTTCAAAAAAGTGTTAATATAAACACAAAAGAGCACATTTTTGATAGGTGGTGTCATTTTTTTCCTTTGTTCCTGGCAGAGGATCAAAAGAAATATGACCATCATTGGCAGCTTATTTGAATTCTGTTTATGTTCTTATCTCATGGTGTCACCTTGCACTTGAGGATACCGGTCTCCAGAGACCATCAAACCCTTCTTGATTTCACCAATGACTCCTTGGAGAGATCTAGGAAGAAAAATTACCTAGCTTTCCTTTCAATTTTCTTTTTTATCTGCAAAGGGAGAATGCCAGTAACTTTTTGTTTCTTCCAAGCCTATTTTGGTGACTGATGACATGGCATTCTAGATTCCCAGGAAGAAAAGTGGTAGATTAAAGTGCATGTATAACAGAGTGAGATTATAAGAAAAGTTTAGAAACACAAACAAAAATTAGAAACGTGTAAATATATTTCAGTATGACTACCTTAGCCCACTATTCAACTCATTGTGATTTAACTCTGTAAACTGACTTTTATGTCCCTCATCTGCGACAATTACAGAGCTTACAGCCACGGCTCTGCTCGCATTAAATATATCTCAGAGGGCCTGCTCTGCTGGATCCATCCACTGTCACGAGCTGACTGAGCATTAAAACTCCCACCTGCTGTGGAACAGCATGCTCCCAAGTCCAACTGCCAGAGGCACGAAAAGCTAGTGGCACCAGATTGCACTAACGGGACCTTTCCTCCACCTAACTGCCTCCTAGAAGCCTTGAGGGGATCTGGGTTTAAACCCTCTTTAGAAACACAAGTAGAACATCAGCCATATCAGGCATGTTTAATTTCAAATTCAATCAATTTGATCATCCTGGTGCTATGGTGATTACTGTAATGTATTTTATAATCTAGATATGCATCTTAAGTATTAACTGTTGTAATATGGACTCTAGCAACAATTTGTGCTGTTTGGTTATTATGCAAGAGATAGCTCTTGTACAGTGTAGCAGTTGGGGAAATTTCCAGGAAAATTTTTTCCAGTAGCAAATACGGTTGCTTAAACTTAGACAGTGGGCAGAATAGATATGTGCTGACAATAGCTGGTTATTTTATGTTTTATATAGTTTTGCCTTTCTGTTGAGTTTTGTTGGTACGGCAATCACTTTGTTAATCGTTGGCATCTCATAGGGAAGGAATATAAGGGTGAAGAGAAAACAATGGCATGTAAGGGCAGATGTGGAAGCAAGACCGACATGTCTGACACCAAGGAAATAGATATGTGTGTGTGTGTGGGGGGAGCTATGTAATGCAGGGAACTTTGTTGTTCGAGAAGAAAAATAGCACTAAGATGAGACTATATTAAACATAATGATGCTTTGTTAGTGTATGTTTCTATAGAACCAAAATTTATTTTAAGCTAGATCTGCCAATATCAAACATGAAAAGCATCATGATATCTATGTAACAGGGAAGGTGAGTGGCAGCTGAGGTGTTATGCTGACCTGAGCTGTCGGTCTCTCCAGGTTGCTCTTGCATGCAGGTGGAGATCCCGCAGCTGTACCTCATAGCTTCTTATGAGCCTTTTAGGCAATAATGATTACATATTTTATATTTTACATATTTTATATTTCACATCACCTCTCTGGATTAAAATATCAAGAAAAGAATATATATATTTGAAAAGTAAATTTGTAACATTTATTTTTAAATGTAAGTAACAATTTCATGTATATTTTAAAAAAACAACTTTATTAAGAAATAATTCACATATAACCCACAACTCACCCATTTAAAGTGTATAATTCAGTGGTTTATGGTACATTTACAGAGCTGGGCAACCTTCATTTTCATATTTTATGTCTCTTCTCAATATCCTTCGCTGCCTCTATCTTCATTCACAGTTTTTCAATGTCAGGGAGATCTTGAATTACCTTAACATATATGGTTTAAGATACCCTTGAAAAGTCCTCAGTATTAGTGTTCTCCAGAGAAATGGATCCGAATAGGTAGATATATAAAAGGGGATTTAGTACAGGACTTACTGATTATTGTGAAGGCCAAGTCCCATGATCTGCTGTCTGCAAGCTGGAGTGCTGGGAAAGCCTGAGGTATAACTTAGTCCCCACCCAAGGGCCTGAGAACCAGGGAGCCAACGGTTTAAGTCCAGATCTGTGTCCAAAGGCTGGAGAATTGTGGGAAGGGCTGATGGTGAAAGTCGTCATCTATGCCCCAAGGTTCAAGAGCAGAGCACTCTTGTCTGAAGGCAGGAGAAGATGGATGTCATAGTTCAAGCAAAATTGCAAATTCTTCCTTCATCTGCCTTTTTGTTCTATTTAGTTTCTCAACAGATTGGGTGATGACCACCTGCATTCCTCAAGATGATCATATTTACTCAGTCTATTCATTTAAATGCTAATCTCCTCCAGAAACACCCTTAAAGAAACATTCAGAAATAATGTCGCAGTAGTAGCTCAATCAAGTTGACATATCAAATGAACCATTCACACTCTGATTTGTGGAACCAAACACTACATCATTTGTCACATGACAATGATTCTATTGATCTGGAGAGAAAGGTTCACAATAAACTATAACCTTTTTTTAAAATCATGGTTTCCCAAGGCCGTAGCCATTTCTTTTCCTTTTCTCAGTGTCCCAATACACATTGTGAAATATTTGTGTACAGTATCACTATTGGTAGTAAAAGAAAAGTAACTATCATTGGGAAGCAAGAATTAGTTTCCTTCCTTCCTTCCTTCCTTCCTTCCTTCCTTCCTTCCTTCCTTCCTTCCTTTCTTCCTTCCTTCCTTCTTTCTTTTTTCACTTTATTGTATTTGTCCCATTACCATTTACCTCTCTCCTCCACCTCCACTCCCTCCCTCCCCAGCAATCTCCATATTGTTGTCCATGTCCATGAGTCCTTTTATTTTTTTCTAACCCTTCCACCCCCCCAACCCCCATCACCAGAGCTGTCATCCAATTCTCTACCTATGAGTCTGTCTCTGTTTTGCATGTTAGTTCAGTTTGTTCATTAGATTCCACATATGAGTGAAACCATGTGATATTTGTCATTCTCTGACTGGCTTATTTCACTTAGCACAATGTTCTTTAGGTTCATCCATGTTGTCACAAAGGTCACAATTTTTCATCTTTTTTTATGGCCGAGTAGTATTCTATTGTATAACTATCCCATAGTTTTTAATCCACTCGTCAAATGACAGGCACTTGGGCTTCTTCCAAATCTTGGCAAATAAAAATAAAATAAAAAGATCTAGTTCATACTGACAAATCATGGTAGTAATTGTACTTTGGGCTTTTTTCTTTTCCTAGACCAGAAATATATAATGTTTTTAATATGAAAGGTTGAGCAGAATAAGATTAGAAACTAAACTCTCTGATGTATAGTATTTTTATAGCATTACTTTCATAGTTAAATGTGTTTTGTAAAACTCAGAATACATATAATACATGTGTACCACATGTATGAATTTGATTGAGGCACTCTGAAATCCTATTGCTTAACTTGTGCTTTTGTATCAAATTATGCAATCTGAATCTCTGTTGCACTGACAGAAAAATAAGATAAAAGTATGCCCTGGTTATTGTGGCTCAGTGTACTGAGCATCGGCCTGCAAACCAAAGGGTCATTGGTTCAATTCCCAGTCAGGGAACATGCTTGGGTTGCTGGCCAGGTCCCCAGTGCGGGGGCACATAAGAGGCAACCACACATCAATATTTCTCTCCCTCTCTTTCTTTCTCTTTTCCCTGTTCTAAAAATAAATAAATAAAATCTTTTTAAATATGTGAGCAGGAAACATTGTCCATCTTCTTTCATTGGCTTAATGAGTAAAGATAATAAAAATGAAGGAGTACGAAAAGGCAGTAGATGAAGTCCTTATGGGTGCATTCTATTAGATAAAGCAACTTAACAGGGAGAAAGGTGATCACTTTAAGGTGAAGATGAACTTCTGTTAGCAAGTTTGATAAATTGTTATCAGCCCAGGCAATCTGAGATAGTATCTAGATGATGTAATCAGTAGATGTATTGTGAGCTGTCAGGAAATCCAGGGATCGATCACCCAGAATCATCTGGATCCGCACCTATTCATCTGTACCCGGGGCAAAAATCATAACAATGAGAATAGCGGAGATTTAAAAATAACAAAAAACAAAGTAAGAGGAGTTAAATAATGAATATAGATACTCACTGTCTTGATTTTAATCAGTGAAATGTTCAAATTCACAAATATAAACAAAGTTCAATGTGAGGTTTATCTTTATGTAAACTACGGTATAAAAATCAGAATGTAAAAAATACAAAGTTGAATGCCAGTTTTATAACTTAAAAACAAACAATCAAAAGTTTTCAAAACTATTGATTCAAATTAATGTGAATTTTATTTTATTTCTTAAAGATTTTATTTATTTATTTTTAGAGAAGTGAAAGGAGGGAGAAAGAGAGAGAGACATCAATGAGTGGTTGGCTCTCATGCAACCCTGGGGACCTGGCCTGCAACCCAGGCATGTGTCCTAGACTGGGAATCGAACCACAGACTCTTTGGTTCACAGGCTGGCACTCAATCCACTGAGCCACACTAGCCAGGGTTGATTTTTAATATACATGTTTCAATTTAAGAAGTTCTTTAATAGATTACCTCAAATGTAAGAGTAAAGAGGAAAGAACATAGAGTGTATGTTTAATGTATAGTTTTTCTTTATTTCTACTGGGTGAGTAGAAAAGGAAGAGATGTAAAGGATTTAGTTACCTCTGGATATATACATACAATATGAAAGAGCATGAGTTACTATGGTACTTGGTTATAATGCTTAAAGTTGTAAATGTACAAAAAACGGAGAAGTATCATTTCACTACCCAGAGATATTTTCCATATGTGGTAACGGAAAAACAAAACAAAACAAAACACCATCATCCATGACAAATAGGAACCCTAAATACTACATTATGACTCTATTTCACATGCATAACTTTCTCTAATGGTGGTAGAAAAATTTAGAGAAAAGATATTATGCTCATAAAGAATCTGTTTCACTTGCTGAACAGACTCAATCTTCTCCTCACATAGGGCAACCAAGTTTAAATGTTTCATCAGCAATTCAATCTAATTCAACAAAACTAAACTCATCATCGTCCTCCCAGTAGTCTTGCTCCATCTTCATGCTTCCTGTTTTGTTTAATGGTGTCATCACTCACCCAATCGACAATTTCAAAATCTTTAACTCTATTAATTTTCCTTCTCTCATCATGTCAGCAAATCCTGTTGGTTTTCTCTTGACAAAATATTTAACTTTCTTTATTTTTCCATCAAAACAGCAATACTGGGGCTGACATGTTTGCATTGTCTTAGTGTTTTCTGGCAGATCTAACTTAATATTTTAAAACATTCCTTGCTCAAAAGTTAACAGAACTGTGTTGAAATGATAACACACCCAGGAAAGTGTTGTCTTTGGGGAGAAAGGAAGAAGATGTGACCAGGGGTAGGTACCAATGGCCTATTTAATACCTGTATGTTTTCATATAGGGCATGTTTTCATTTTCTTGAGCTGGGTGGTGGACACCCAAGTGTTCATTTTGTTAGTGTTCAAACATTTTGTATGATTGAAATACCACATGACTCATTTAAAAATAATTTTTAACAAGAGTGAGTGATTGGGATACACAAAATATTTGCAAGATGCACAAATCACTAGATACTAACTGCAATGAGAAAAGATATATTTCATTTTTTAATTTTTTTATTGTTGTTCAAGTACAGTTGTCTCAATTTTCTTCTCACCATTTTCCTCTACCCCAGGCATCCATACCTCCCCCCCTTAATTCTACCCCTCTTTGGCTTTGTCCATGGGTCCTTTATACATGGTCCTGACAACTCTTCCCCTTTTCCCTCCATTATCCCCTCCCACCTCCCATCTGGTTAATGTCAGTTTGTTCTTAATTTTAATGTCTTTGGTTATATTTTGCTTGCTTATTTGTTTTGTTGATTAGGTTCCACTTATAGGTAAGATCATATGGTATTTGTCTTTCATCACCTGGATTATTTCACATAGCATAATGCTCTCCAGATTCATCTGTGCTTTCACAAAGGGTAGGAGCTCCTTCTGTCTTTTTGTTGCATAATATTTCATCATGTAAATGTACCTTAGTTTTTTGATCCACTCAATTGCTGATTGCCACGTAGGTTGCTTCTAGCACTTGGCTATTGTAAATTTTGCTGCTATGAACATTGGGGTGCATAGGTTCTTTTGAATTCGTGTTTCCAGATTCTTAGGGTGTAATCCCAGCAGTGGGATTGCAGGATCAAAAGGCAGTTCCATTTTTAGTTTTCTGAGGAAATTCCATTCTGTTTTCAACAGTAGCTGCAGCAGTCTGCATTCCCACCAACAGTGTACCACGGTTCCCTTTCCTCTACAACCTCACTAGCACTCGTTGTTTGTTGCTTTGTTTATGATGACCATTCTCAACAGTGTGAAGTGGTATCTCACCATGGTTTTAATTTGCATCTCTTTGATGGCTAGTGTTGCTGATCATCCTTTTATATGTAAAAATGTTTCTTTTTAATGAAGAAATTTGGTAGTCTTCCCTTAGCCAGGAGTCAAACTCAGCCATCACTAATATTGGCCAACTTTTCAGTGTAATGAATACTGTATAAGGTATTCTTCTCTAGAATACTTAAGCTCCAGAAAACCACTATAACTATGTGGTCCAATTTGGGAACCACTAACCACTTGTGGCTGGCTGTTGAACAATTAAAATATGAAAGACATTCAGAGTAAGAATGGAAGACCAAAGAACAACCTGTTGAGAATGAGTTTGGATGGCACAGATATAAGCAACTCTTTTATTTCTGATTTTTGCATTTTCCACATATTCTTCAGTGACTTTAAGTATTGTTATACTAGGTTATAATAAATAAACAAGTAACTTTTTCCAGCAAAAAAGCAAATGTGAGTAGTCCAAATTGAGATATACGGTAAGAATAAAATGCACACAAGGTTTCAATGACTTAATACAGAAATGTAAAATACCTTATTAATGTTTTTACAATTTTGTGTTGAAATATTATTCAGCATATATTGAGTTAAATAAAGTATACCGTTCAAATGTATTTAAACTCCTTTTTCCTTAGTGTTGAAATGATATTATTCAGCATATCTTGAGTTAAATAAAATATACTGTTAAAATGTATTTAAACTCCTTTTTCCTTAGTGTTGCTGCCTCAGCAAAAGTTTTCTATTTTATCTCTAAATATGACTGTATTCATTAAGGTTGAAATTCAGTTGTGTATCATGGAACCCTGTAATAACATTTGCTTAATGGGTATAGAACTTTCTTTTTCTCTCATAATGGGCCGGTATGATAGTTTTTCTCTGCTATCCAGGAAACTTATGGTGCTCTCTCTCTTTTTTAAAGATTTTATTTATTTATTTTTAGAGAGAGGGGAAGGGAAGGAAAAAGAAGAGGAGAGAAACGTCAATGTGTGGTTGCCTCTCACTCATCTCCTACTGGGGACCTGGTTCACAACCCAGGCTTGTGCCCTGACTGGGAATTGAACCTGCAACCCTTTGGTTTACAGTCTGGTATTCAATCCACTGAGCCATACCAGGCAGGGCAGTCTGGTGTTGTTGTTGTTGTTGTTGTTGTTTGTTTGTTTGTTTTGTCCTCTATCCCTTGCATCACTGCTAATGAGTTGCTACTGTGAACATGGTGTGAGCTGAGGATGTGTTGAGGTGTTACCTTGTTTTTGTATTTTCCTATTCATTTCCAAAATTTGTGTTTATTTTATCATTTTAATGGAGAATATTTATTCATCATTTTGCCTCCAAATTAATTTATTATCAACTTGATAAACTTCAAAAAAGCCTTTATGAATTTTGGTTATATGGAATAACATTCTGTAAGCAGTGATATTTGTATAATATGACTTTGGTCAATTTGGGAACATTGTATGTATCTTTGCATATTTTTATGTATGTTAAGAATTTTTAAAGTGGTGTTAGGTACTTAATTCACCTATTTCATTAGATTATTATTGACAATTTTATAATTCTTGATGACATACAATATACTATTTAAAAATATTTAAATTTATCACTGCAACAGATTTTACTAGTGTATAGGTAAACTAAAAAATTTATCTCTTTTTTGTAATTGGTGTGTATTTATTATCTTTTGTTTCTTTTGTTATTTTGCCAACTAGAACTTTTAATTTTTCAACAATAATTATAATGTTTTCTTTTGGAAATAATAATTCACTTTAATTATGATAAGGATCTTTACCTCTTGTGCTATTTACTGACTACACAGAGCATATTGCTACTGGGCTATAAAATGTTACTGACACACTTCTGTTTCCTAGTGAAATTTAGGGTATAGATTTCTATTTCTAAATTCTGATATGGTTTAAAATTTGGTTACCTTGGAGACTGCCTCTCTACCCTTGCTGGAAAAAAAGAATTACTTGAACGTTCCTGTTGTTTCCACCTCAGAACAATTGAGAAGATAACAGAGTTTCTTTTGAAATATAACCGTAGTTCAAAATATGTACTATTAAATTCATCAGTAATATAAACTCCACATCATTAACATTGATGTTCTACTATTAACAGCCTGCATTTATTGAATGCATATTCTGTGACTGGCACTATACTAAGGCTATGCAGAGATAATCTCAATCTTTCCAAGAAAAACAAACAAAGAAAAGTGTATTTGCAAAAATATATGCACCCTTGTGTTCATTTCAGCATCATTCGTGGTGGCCAAAATATGGAGACAGCCAACGTGTTTTTCCGTAGAGGACTGGATGAAGATGATGTGGTACATATCTACAATGATATGCTACTCAGACATGAGAAAAGATGAAATACTCCCATTTGGGACAACATGCATGGACCTTGAGAATATTATGCTAAGTGAAATGTCAGTCAAAAAAAAGCTAAGAAGTGTATGATTTCACTCATATGTGGGACATACAAAGGAAAATGTATCCATAATCTGGGAAATACTTAAGTAGTATTTTAAACAATCTCAATAAATTACACGCCTGCTTTCTCTCTCATATTACTAAATCCTTTCACTGTGAAATATGTCAACTTGTCAATAAGTTTCATAAAATATATTTTTATTTTAATAAACCTATAACAGGTGGCTTTACTAAAAGATCTCTTTCTCTGAAACTTAAATATGAGGCCGACTTTGGCATGTGGCTTGATTATGAGTTGGTTACCTTTTTCTCCCAGCTTTATTGAGATATGATTAACATTGACATTGTATAAGTTTAAGGTGTACAATATGATGATATGATGCACATATACTGAGAAATACTTACTACAATAATACTAGTTAACACACCCTTCATTTCACAGAATTGCCAATCTGTTGCTTTTGTTGTGTTGAAAACATTGAAGCTCTACTCTCACAGTCAATTTCAAGTATATAGTACAGTGTTGTTAACTGGAGTCACCAGGCTAAATAAACATCACACTCCCAAAATCTGTTCATCTCATCCCTGGAAGTTTGTGTACTTTCGCCAACATCTCCCCACTCCCCCCAAGCCACCAGCTTCTGACAACCACTTCTACTCTCTGTTTATATGAATTCAGCCTTTTTTAGATGCTACGTATAAGTGGGATCATAGAATATTTGTCTTTCTGTGTTTTCTGACTTATTTCACTTGCATAATGCCCTCAAATTTAATCCACATTGTTACAAATGGCAGAATTTGCTTTCATTTATGGCTACATTAATATTCATTGTGAATTTATATGTACTATCTCTCTCTCTCTATCTCCCTCCTTATGCCGTGCTTTTTTTTTATTCACTCATCTGTCAGTGGACTCTAAGGCTGTTTGCATGTTTTGGCTACTGTGAATAAAGCTGCATTGAGTATGGGGGTGAAGATATCTCTTTAATAGACTGATTTTTGCTGAATCATATGGTAAATCAATTTTTAACTTTTCAAGAAGCCTCCATACTCTTTTCCATAGTGCCTGTGCCAATTTATATCCCCAACACCGAAACAGGGTTCTCTTATCTCACATCCTTGCCAGCGTTTGTGATCTGTTGTCTTCTTTATAATACCATTCTAACAGTTGCAAGGTGATATGTCATTGTAGTTCTGATTTGTGTTTCCCTGATGATAAGTGAAGTTGAGCTCCCATCCATGTACTTGTTGGCCTTTGTATGTCTTTGGAAAAAAGTCTGTTCAGTTTCTCTGTCCAACTATTAATTAGATTGTTTGTTTTTTGCTTCTGAGCTATTTGAGCTCCTTATGTATTTTGGATATTAATTCCTTATCAGATATTTGATTTGGAAGTATTGCTTTCATTCTATTTGGTTCTTTTCATTTTGCCAATTATTTCTTCTGCTGTGCAGAAGCTTTTTAGTTTGATGTAGTTCTACTTGTTGATTTTCACCTTCATCAATTGTGCTTTTGATGTCATATAAAAAAAAGTTGTTGCCAAGGCCAATGACAAGGAGTTTTCTTTTCCTTGTTTCTTCCAAAAGTTTTACAGTTTCGGTTTTGCATATAAGTCCTTAGTACATTTCAAGTAAATTTTTCTGATTGGCATGACATAGTGGTCAATTTCATTCTTTTGCATGTGAATATTCAGTGTTCCTAATTCTACTTATTAAAGAGACTACTTTTCATCACTGATTATTCTGTACTACATTGTCAAATATTACTTCATCATGTATGTGTGGGTTTGCTTCTGGATTTCCAATGCTGGTTTATTGGTCTACATGTCTGATTTTTATAAACATATGTAAAAGCATGAAGGCAATCTGCTCTCCTCAGTCCTTGCCATATATATATATACACATACAGTATATACATTTATACTGTATACATACAGCATATATGTGGTATACATGTATATATACCACATATACAGTATTTATACATATGTACACATGCACTACATACACTCTTATATGCATACATACATAAGATAATATATACATACATATATATTCCCTTTTTAATGGGATTAAAATTTTAGTTATTTGCTAAACCAATAGATGCTTTCTCAAATCCCAGTGAGAGTGACTATGCTAAACTTCTCTAGTCATGGTATCGCAGGTAGAAATAGCAGCTTCAATTCAAAATCAGGCTATTAAATGGTAAGTATGCAAGAGTCCACATTCACTTGCTATGATTCATCATGGCTGTGTTCAAGTCATATAAGCAAATTAAATATGGATATCTAAGGATCACAACTACTACATCTTTCATATCTGTGACAGTAAAACTAATCTCTTCAATAATTCTGGGGATTCAGTATTGCTTTTTATTTCAGTCTTGTTGGAATGGAAGACAGGTTCAGTTTAGTTTCATCTGGCTCTCTTATACAAGTCTGGAAACCAAGACAAGAGAGGATTTAACACTAAATATATTTATTCCATATATATGTATTCTATATATATTCTACACATTCTATATTCTATATATATTTGTATATGTATATATTCTATATGTATATATTCACCTGAGAAGCTCTCCTGAACTTTACTTATGATTTTAATTATTAGAGATATTTTGATATTTGATCTTCAGACCAAAGTGAGACCTATAACTGCAAACACTCAAGGAATATTACAACTAACCTGCAGCAATGGCAGAAAAAGATGGTTTTCATGGGGCATCTCATTGCTGGTGGGCACACTTTTGTGCCCTTCTTGTTTACTAAGGTTTCAGCCCCAGTGAGGGTTTGCACTTAATGTGAAGTTCTCAGATTCACCCCAAATTAATAAAAGTCCACATTTTAGTCACTTTTCCCCAAATTTAATATTGGATTTGCCCATAAGATAGTCTCTGCTTTACTGTTTTATCATTTCTGTGATCACAAGTCACCTTTTGTTGTTTTTATTTTATTTCTTTGGTGGGGCACCTGGTTGCTTGCCTTATTTTCTTCTAATCTTAGCAATGTATTAACTCTTATGTTTATTGTATTTTATGCTGTTTAGCTTTATTGTATAGACTGACATTCTTTTAGAAGCCTACTTATAATTAATAATAAAAATTAAATGCATATTTTGGTAAAATGTATGCTTGTATCATTAATATCTATATTTTAGTTTTAATATAAATATAGTAAAGCAATGAAGGAGAAACTACAACATAGTCTCCCAGAGAGAAATACACTTATAGGAGACAGTTCTGCATGGTGTGGGCTCAGCTCCCACTCGGAGATGCACAGGACCCACGCCCACAGATAGGTTCTCCCATGGGGAATCAGGCCTGCACTGTACCTAGATTGCTATGAGACTTGCTTTTGCTAAAACTCCCTCACCCTGCATTGAGATAGCGAACATTTACTGCAAAGTAACTTTCTAAAATCCATGCTAAACCTTCCTAGGATGAGTGTAACTGGTTCGACCACTTTTCCCTTTTCATTTGCAAATATCCTTCTTCTGTGATGTGATTAGGGGCATCCTCTCCTTTGTGGTCTGTAAAAGGTAATCACCTAAAGTGAACCTGTGCATAGTAAATAAGGACCTTCATGGGAAGTGCCCAGAAAAACAATAAAAGCCCATCAAGTCAAGGGGGGGCCCAGACTTTTGCTCCTCTTGAGAGAGAAGCTGCCTGCCCTTTTTCTCCACAGGATTTGGTAATCCATGTGAATTCATTTTGTTTCAGCTACAACACTGTGGACCCCATGAGCTGAGGTCCTTGACATACATTAAATTTAGTTTAGTTTCCTTACAGTCTTGTAATCATGAAAAACTATATTTGGAGCCCCTGTGCCTCCAGGCCTCACCTACCTGGTACTACTGATATATTTCAAGTAGTTCAACCAATCTTCATGCCCATAGTTTTCATACATTTTGTTATCAATAAATCCCACAACTTCTTAATAACCCTACATTAGGTTTAGTAGTATGCTTAAGCCATAGTGTCTGTTTCTCTTACTTAAAACAATTCTGATTTCAATTAGATACCCAATCTTTCTGTAGGGAGAAGCAGTATCCATAGGCATTCCAATGGCAAATTGGAAACTAGTAAAATGTTCTCCAGCAGAGATCTTAGTTATGCTCAGTCATTTCACTTGCTGGTAATTTTTTTTCGGAAATAGAAATATTGTGAAATTTAAAGCACAGATAATTAAGAGGTTTGCTTTTGGAATTTTATTTTCCTTTGCAATCAGTAATAATATCCAGAAACATATCTGGTTCTACAATCGATGTGAAGGAGAACATAGGTAATTCTGATCATTCTTGGCCATATTTCTATGACTGTGGATAGAAGCAATTTTAAGGTGATATTGTACTGTGACCAAGAGAGCTGAGAGATAGTAAGGCTTGAGTATTTATAACATCAATGAGCTACTGGATTGATGAGCACAGAAAATTGCCTTTCTTCTAGACTTCCTTTATGTCAGCACCTTCATAGTTACCATGTGTAAGCTATTTGAATCACGGTTCCTTGAGTCAGCATCTTAAATGAATCAGACGTTTGTATGAGAAATGCAACATTGAAAATAACATTGTAAAATATGGTATTGCTTGAGTAAAATTGGCATGGGGCAATAAGGATCTTAGTTTTCTGTCACAGGAATCTGAGAATACTGATATTCTATAGAAAACCTTTGTTTGATTATTGTCTATTGAATATTAAGACTTTATACCAACTCTTGGTGATGGATGAGTTATCAGGAGTCTTAGTGTATGATACATTTATGACATTTGTCTAGTTAAATATTTTCTATGGCATTACATGACATCCTAAAATACAGCGGAAACTTTTGTCTGCAGGTGACTTATTTGAAATATAAGAAAGGAAAATTTGTTTCTAAGAGAGTCCATCTTTATATGTGGATTATAATCAGAACCATTGAAAGTTTAGCAATTAGGGGACTGGAGGGTTTAGGCAAGCTAAGTCTTGGCAGGAAAACAACATAAAAATTTGAGAATTTGGGAGAAAATATGATTGAAACAAACACCCTCTTCAGCACCTCCTGTAAAGCATTGCATGACTGATAAAGAGGATGCCTTGATTCTTGTAACAATACAGCCCTCTAAAGAAAAGATGTTCTTTCCAGGGGCAATAGGCTAAATCTCCTGGGAGATGAGAAGAAGAAGAAAGGAAATCATTTAATTGAAGTTTCATGGCACAAACAAAACACAGAACTTGTTATGATAAACCAGCAACTTCTAGATTCATAGTCCCAAACAATTTTCAATTATGCAATTTTGGTTACTGAGTTGCTCGAAAACAAGTAGAATACAGAGCTAATTTTGAAATAACTGCATTACCAAAGTAACCCCAAACTTGGTTAGAGCGTATGAGTATTAAAGCTTTCAAATCAAACACCAGTCCCAAGAATTTTCACCTACAGAAAGTATGTTGTTTATGTAGTGCTGCGCCCAGAAAGAACTTTTCTATAATGTCCACTGTATGTACCACAGAGACAGCAGCCACGACTGCATTCTGAGAGGGGAGAGCAAAGCTGTCTGAGTCATAGGCTATGTGGGTCACCCCCTGACAGAGCAGGAAGTTTTCGGATCCCTAACAAGCACCAGGTATTATAAACAACCACAAAGGTGCCCACTGTCTCCCTTCACAAAAGAGAGTGTTATTGTAATGATCATGCTCTTTGCCCCTTTGTGTACATTTTAAGGCAGATATTTCATCCCTCAGTGAGATGTCACTGAATAATTAGGAGCTAGATCTAGGCATTATGTCTCGCAGAGTATTGCCCACTACCTAGCGGTCTCTCACTTCAGGTTAATTGCAATAATTGACTTTGGATTTTCTCCTTTTGGGGAGGAACTGAGACATATTACATGTGGATGTGAATGCTTTACAAGTATATTTTTAGAATGTATAGAATGAAAATATATACATGGTCTAAGTACTGTATTTTTCAGACTACAAGATGCACTCCCCCCCCCTCAAATTTGGGAACAATAATGGTTGTTAATGCTGCTATTGAGTTCTGTTTACATTTGCATTGGTGAAAGATTGTTATTTATGTTATTAAATATTTTACTACATTTTTTGCTTCAAAAATTTTTCCCTATTTTTTCCTCTAAAACCTAGTTCATCTTATGGTCCAAAAATATGGTATTTGGTAGCCAGAGAGCTTGTAATATTGGATTTTTATAGTAGCTCACCCATCCATGCTCCATTTCCACCCTTTCATTCCTCTACAAGAAACTGAACCCATTTCCCCCAAGTGTCCACTTATTCTCTGAAGCTTGTACTTAACAGAGACTAAATGGTCTCAGTGTAGTCTACGTAAGTCAGTGTAGTCAAATGAAATGAAATGTAATAATTAGAAAACATTTATCTTTCTACCTGTCAATAACGGGTTGGATAATAGACATGGGATTATTCTGAACTGAGAGCTGAGGGGTCTCCTAAGGACTTCTGGGAAAGCTCCTTCTTGCTCTTCAGCAAAGAACCTAAGAATGGGAGTGAGCCCCTAACACTGATTCCTACCGGCAGCTGCCTTGTAGCCCTGAGGGTAACCAGTCTTAGCACAAAGCCTGCCCCGAGGACAGCAGAGTTAAAGACTTGAAACAAAGACTTTGATGATCTCATTAAGTCAGGTATTCAATGGGCTTAGAAATCTAACTTCCAATTCTTTGAAATAATACATTTGCTCATTGTTTTAGCATGTTTAAGTTCTTTGAAACAATAAATGTTCTCATGGTTTTAGCATGTTTATTTAAGACATCCTATTAATTAAGCCAAAATCATTCTAAGTAATATAAACCTAATCCTCATTAATTGCCTCTGGGAAACCTAGATGGTGCATGTGAAGATCTATACAGGACAGTTTTCCAGGAGTCTTGTCCCACTGTTCAGGCATCTCTGTGGTCCATTCTTACAGGAAACTAAGTGCTTTTTTACTGCATTCTGTCACCTTTCCGAGGACTCTATGTGAAACAGAACAGTCTGTACATGTCTGACCCCGTTTCTGGACTGTTAAAATACTTAGCCAAGTGCCTTCAGGTTTCCTTGAAGAAAAAAAACTATACTGGTCATTTATATTAATGATTGGACAGCTCATGATAGAATATTCTAGTTCATTTGTTTTTGACGATAGGGAGAGTTGAGTACTCAGAGGAAAACGGTAACCAAAAGAATATAATATTTTCTCATGTTTGAAAGTGGTAATGCTTTTTAAAAATATTTTATTTATTTATTTTTAAAGAGAGGGGAAGGGAAAGAGAAAGACAGGGACAGAAACATCAATGTGTGGTTGCCTCTCACACGCCCCCTACCGGGGACCTGGCCCTCAACCCAGGCAGGTGCCCTGACTGGGAATCAAACCGGCAACCCTTTGGTTTGCAGGCCTGCACTCAATCCACTGAGCTACACCAGCCAGGACTGCAAATGATAATGCTTTTAAATATTGCTTCTAAAATATTGTGTGCAACGAATGCCTGGAATTCAATCCTATATATAAATTTTAATTTATTTGCCCTTTCCCAATTTTTATATTAGGTTTTATTTTGTGTTTAGCTATTGGGAATAAATATTCTATGAATATTTTTATACAAGAGCAGTATTATTTAATAAAATATTATTTGAATGTCTGTCTTGAACCAGATGCTTACAAGCATATATATTTCAGGTGTAGTGCTCAGTATTTATTACAGAATTTGGCTCCTGTCATCACTGAGCTAACAGAGTAGTAAGGAGCAAAACATAAAATCTCACAATGTCATGGTTTTGTAATAAATGTTATCCAACACATGCATAGTATTTGAGAAGAGAATGGAAGTGAGGAAGAAAATGAGTTTTGCCTTAAGAAAGAATCGTTTCAGAGAAACTAATGCTTATTCTGAAGTGTGAGTGAGCCGCAGAGGAGAGCGGGGTTTCCGGGAAGGAGAAACATCTTACATGGATGTCAAAGTGCGGGAAAGAGCTTTCCACACTAGAGCAGCTGGAAGAAAGGTACCATGTTTGGACGGAACAAGAAAGGACACAAGATAATGGTGAAGAAATGGGAAAGAACTGGAGTGTGCAGAACTTGGGTAATAGCAGGAATGTAGTGGTGTGCCAATTGCATATTTGTTAGGATTACATTAACCACTGTATATATTGAAAATTATCTGATACGGGGAATTAAAGTTTCACACTATATTGTTCTTAGTTACCAAAGCATGAAGAAACTCAACATCATTTGTTTAATAAATTTATAAATGATAAATTATCTGGAGTATGTAGGAGGATAATGTACCCAAGGGAACACCCAGGTTTCTGATGTGTAGAGTTAGAGGAATGATTGTAACAAAGAAATAAAATGTTTAATTTTGAAAAAATGAAATGAAATGTAATAATTAGAAAACATATAAAATAGCCTCATGTATTGATGCATTTTGATTTATTGGAAAATTCCAAGAGAAATAATGAAAATAAATACAATAATAGTTAAACTTTCCATATACCCTTTAAAAATATCAGCAAACATTTTCTGTAAAGGGCCAGAAGTAAATAGTGTGGGCTTCGGAGTAATATGATATCTATAACTGCAGAAATCTGCCAGGAAATACTTGGTCTGAGTAAATGAATGAGGCAAAACTCGCGGATAAATTGAAAATTTTCTACAAAGTATTATCTGGAACTCAATCTCAATACATTTGAAAACTTAATAAATAAATTCCTTGTAAAATAATAACCTTGATTTAAAATCACTTTGGAAATAAAGAAAACAAAGTCACATTTATTTACATACAAAAACAGTGAACTATCCAAACATGAAAGTATGGTAATGAATGTTAACTAGAGTTAGTGTGATCATTTTGCATATATAGAAATATTGAATTATTACTCTGCACTCCCAAAAGTACTATATATCCCTTATATCTCAATAAAAATAAAGAAAAATTAGTTTTATTTCTTTCTATACAAAAAGAATGAACACTCCAAAAAATAAAAAAATAAAGAACACTCCTATTCATAACAATAAAGAATAAAATAAGAATAAACTTAACCAAAAAAAGAGACACTTGTATATTGATAATTGTAAAAATAAAAATATAAAATAAATTAGACACAAATGAATGGGAATTCCATGTTTATGAATTGCAAATGTCCATACTATATAATACCAGTGGTATTTTTACAGAATGGAAAAACTGAAACCAATTTTAGTATTCATGCAGACCCACAGAAGAACCCAAATATCCAAAGCAACATTGAACAAAAAGAACAAAGCTGGAGGCATGACACTTACTGATTTGAAAATATATTACAAAGCTACAATAATCAAGAGGGTGGTACTAGCACACAAACAGACATGTAAGTCAATGGAACAGAATAGAGAGCCCAGAGACAAATATATGTTTCCAAGATCATTTTATCTTCAACCAAGTTGTCGAAAACACAAAATGGGGAAAGGATAGTATCATTAATAAATGGTGGAGAAAAAACCTGGATGCCTACATGCGGAAGAGTGAAATTGGACCCTTATCTCACACTGTGTTCAAAAATCAACTCAAAATGAAGTGTTAAGTGTGAACCTGAGTCCATAAAATTGCTAGAATAAAAGATAAGAAAAAGCTTTCTGACATTGGTCTTGGCAATGAAATTTTTAATATGACACAGAAAGGACAGGAACAAAGAAAAATGTACAAGCTGGCCTACATCAAATTAAAAAGCTCTGTATAGCAATGAGAACGACGACGTGAAATGGCAAGCTAAGATCGGGGGGAAATATTTGCAAACTGTACATCTGCTGAGACCGACATCCCAGCTACAAGGGGAGCTCATATAATTCAGTAACAAAAAACTCCCAGATAAACCAATTTCACAAACAGGCAAAGGGCCCAATAGACACTTCTCAAAAGAACACATAAAACTGACCAAAAGGTATATGAAAAAAGGGCCCCAAATTACTAATCGTCAGGGAAACTCACATTAAAACCACAATGAGATAATACTTCAAACCAGTTAAAGTAACTTATCAAAAACATAAGATTACATGTGTTGGTGAGGATATGGGGAAAAAAAAGAACCCATGTAGCCCTCTTGGTAAGAATGCAAATTCATGCATTCATTTTGGGAAACAGTATGGATGTTGCTCAAAAAAATTAAAAACTAGAAGTCCCTGAGAATTCAGCAATTCCGCTTCTGAGTGCAAGTCCGAAAGGAACGCAGTCTGTGTTTCAACGAGGTCCGCACTGCCGTGTTCGCGGAAGTGTTATTCCCAGTAGCCGGACTCGTCTGTCCGATCTCTTTTACGTGCAGAATCTAAAATATCAAAGTCATCGAAACAGAAAATAGAAGGGACATTTCCAGGGTCAAAGTGAGAGGGTGAAATGAGAAGCTGGTCAAAGAGGATGTAGTTTCAATTATGCAAGATGAGGAATTTCCAGAGATCTAATGTATAACAGTGCAGATGTAGTTCATACGGTTTTATACCCTTGACTGTTGATGAGAGGGTGAGTCCCAAGTGTTTCCAGCGAACACACATAAGCAAGTGGTAACAATGTACAGTGGTAGATATATTTATGATCTTGATTTTGGTGATTACTTTATAATTTTTACATATGTCAAAGCATCACATTTTGCACCTTAAATACAAATTTTATTTGTTATACAGTAAACTTCAAAAAATAAGCTGGAAAAATAAGACCCCCCCAAAAAGAAATTAGGTAAAGATATTTGTATAGTTAACTTCTCTATATAAACTTTAAGTAATAGTTAATTCTAGTCATATTTAGCCCATTCCAGACATATAATAAAATAAAAAATCTTTTCATTCATTTCATAAATGAGAATATAGCAACTTTAAAATATTATGGTTTAAGCCTAGGCCTATATCAAATGTAGTTGACTTGTTTCCATATACTATGAATATAGTATAATACAATATAATCAATATAATAAAATTAATATAATATAATATAAAATGTAGGGGTGCATAATGTTATATCAATGCATTATTTATTGCAAGATGGAAAAGTTAGCTTAATGACAGGAATGCTATCAATACATGTCATTATTGCTATAAAATATAATATCAATACCTTTCTTCAATATATGGGCACTTTCTTAGTAGCATTTAAAAATCACTTGTAATAAAATGTTTAAGCAAAATGGAAATTGTAATCAAAATCATTTTAAATTTAATAATAAACACCATTTTAGATAATGAACTCTAAAGACTTCACCAAGGAAGAACCAGGATTAAGACAGGGAGGATTATCATCCACATTATTATATGCTTTCTGTTATAATCAATAAAATAATAAGAAATAGTCTTAGTAAATACAAAAAATGAACAGATAAATCCTTTGATATGAGTTTTATACCTACAGAAACTGAGACCCAAATAAATTCTTTAAAAATATAATAAGGGATCTATGGAAATTGAATGGAGCAAACATAATTTATAACTAGGTCTTTCTATTAGAAGTAGTAATAGGATTTTTTAAAATCCATTTAACACAGTGGAAAAGTTATATGACTTTAGAATAAACTTAAAGGGAAAGTACCTGACTTTTATGAAGAAAGCCATACAGTTTTATTGAAGGATATAAACCAAGGCCAGAACAAATGGAAGGAACATAATATATTTTTGACAGAAATACATATATACAAAAGTGTCAATTTTCTTCCAAAATGATATTAAAAATTCCATGTGATTCTAATTTGAAATCCCTGTTTAGAGTTATGCTGTGACCTTTATGCCAACGTGAAAGTTTTTCCTTGCTTGTTTATTTTTATTTGTTTGTTTGCACACTGGGAACGTGGATGAGTTTTGAGGAGAACACACCAGGCATGAGCAGAGGAGGGGAACTGTGCCGGACTGACGGTGCCGGCGGGCGGTGGAGAGCCGGCCTGACCAAGCGCCGAGAGGCAGAGGTTGTCCGAAAGTTGGCTGAACTTCCGCAGTGATTGATGGGGACCAGGCCCAGGACACAGGCCATGCGGAAGGGGGAGACAGGGTTGCCTCTGTGAGCCAAGAGCTTTACCCCCATGGTCCCTACCTCCAGTCCTTCCAGTGGAGTTCCATCAGATGTTGTCGGGACGTAACTTGCTCGGTGATCAACATTCAAGCCTGTTCCCTGTGCGATCTAATAAAGGGCTCCGGTCCCACGTCTGGAACTCTGACCAACCACCCCAGCCACAGAAATGATTGTGAAGGAACAATGAGGTGGGGACCTTCCAGGTTTTCAAATGCAATAGTTTAAAACAACTAACATAAAACTATAGGCAAAGTATATAATCATAATGAGGTTAACTCAAAGACACATTCAGACAAAAAGAAGCTGAGAGATTTTATTGCTGTAGAAGTGTATTAAAGGGATTACTAAAGGATGTTCTTCTGGTTGAAGGGAAACACCACCCACAGGAATGCATATGTACAGGAAGGAAAGAAAAAGACAGACATTGTAATTATTACTTTAACCAGCATTTTTTCCTACTCTTAATTTAGTTGAAAAATAAAGCCAAAGTATATGGTATAATTTTCCTCAGGCAATAAAAAATAATAAAAATGTATAATGAGTTGAAATCCATGAAATTACAGAATTCAATATAAATACAATTAACAAAGTTTTTGTGGAAAAATTAGCAAAATCAATAAACTCCTAACCTAATCATTATAATAGAAGAAAATGCATTCATTGCATTTAAAGGGAGGGGAGGGGTGAGAGGAAAGGAGCGAGGGAGGGAAGAGGGGAGAGAAAGAGAGAGAGAAAGAGACCAGTACTAGGAAGTAAAAGTATTTATTACTACAATTTTGCAGATTGGAAGAAGGAAGTCCAGAGCTTGCAATGAAATGGAAATTAAAGAAGACTATCTTTTGAGAAAGATCAATTACTGAGATTTTTGATAATATAACAACAATGATGTGACCCTTAGATTTGGAAAAATGGGATTTGTTGGTGTTCTCCGAAGAGGCTTTTTACTAGCGTGAGAAGAGAGATGCCAAACTGTGGTTAGTGGACTAGTTATGTGGGCGATGGTTTGAAAAAAATTATAGGTAAGCTAGCTGGTTCAAGAAGTTTGGTTGTGGAGTAGAAGAAAAGAATACAGTCTACTTGGAAAGGGATATGCAATCAGAGTGTCCCTTTTAAAAGTAAAATATGTTTATACATCTGCGATGAAATTGACCAGTCTGAAGAGCATTATTTCCCCTGTTCTATCAAATATACATGGAGATGAATAAAATGACATCAGTTGTTTTGATCATCTTAAAATCTTGCTGCAAAAAAACACTAATTTTTGTCAAGTGTATCTAATGTTATTTTGTTTGTTTATTCTCATATTTATGTCAATAATAAGAGGGCTCAAGGATTTATATTTGTAGCTTATTGATAATAGCACTCACAATGGAACTGACAGTCAATTAGTCAAAGATCCATCAAATAAAGAAAAACTACAATTTATATGCTATAAACAAAATGAAAGGAGGAAAAAGACCATTAGTTAGGAGATAAAAAGATTAAAAAATCTTGTAGGTAACTGACCTTTGTTTCAGATGAATGCACTTATGTAAATACTAATACATTTAACAGTGGTAAATCTATCTTGAATTCAATGGATAAAATGGCCAAAAGTATATAATTATGTTGTTCATTGTGGTAGGCAATTGTCAGTTTTAATGCTTTGCACTGTATCATGCCGTAGGCAAATCTCTCTGTGTTCATGAATATTGGAGAGAGAAAGTCGTAAATCTGTAAACTGAACATAAGCATCTTTCAAACTGTCTGGCCCCTTGCAGTGTTTGCAAAGCTTAACATATATTTTAATCTGTGCACTGCTGTTTTTATTTGCTCCCTTCCATCTTTCTGTCCATCTCCCTGCCCCCTGTCTTTCCATCGATCCATCATTTTTTCCAATTAAGGGCAAGCCAGATGACAGACATGACAGGCACTCGCTGTCCGATGCCACAGACTCTAAGTAGAAGTAATTGCTGTGCACGAAACTGAAGCAGCGGTCCCGCGCTGCCGCCACCGGGCCCCAGGACGGAAGCCTCCTCGTCCGAGTAATAGGCATGGAGTGAACTGAAGAGTGGACACTAGCAAAAGCAATCTCAGAAATGATCATTTGAGAGAATCCTTTTTATTTTTACCAGCTGAGAGTAAAATTTATGTTTCTCTGAATTTCTAATTGAGGCAATCATTTAATAATGGACACTGGTATACTCTGAAAAGTAGAGCCCTACAGGGGGAAATTTTTGAGAAAATGTTACAGGATTTATGTGCAGAAATGTCCTTGATTTTCTCTTGTCATAGGACTTGTCATTAGAAATAAGGAAACAGTAGCTTGCAGCTGAGCCATGATAATGATATCTATTTACTCAGCCATGACTACAGAGTGAATTGTGTATAAAATAGTAGATAGTCATATACACATTATTTATACATATCACCACATATAAACCACCTCAGAAGGTATTTTTCTCTTTGTAACTGTATTGTACAAGATTTTTAAACCAATGCATTAATCTCTAGCTCTTTAAAATGAAAAAAGTGACATTCAAAACAAAAATACATTTCATTGCAGTGAACAATAATATCAAAGTTGACTGTAAGCAATCATTTTACTTGTTCTGGTGTGATATAATTTGTAATGTAATTTTTGTAAAGAGGCAGGAAATGCCACTTTTTACAATGATATAATAGCTGTTCTAATGCCAAAATTATTGTCTTTCATACAGTTCACCCAATTAAAGGGCCTGGGATTTACCTTAGACAAATGACTTTTTCTGTGTATGGGGCAGGAAATCTGCCCAATGAATCTGATGCACAATATAACACCAGAAAAAAATCAGCTGCACAAAACTAACAAGATCGTGACAAAAGGTCCCAAGAGTCAGCTTAAATAGAAACGTGTAGGCCAATGATAAGAGAGTTGAATATTTTTTTAAGAAAGACTATATAGTTGATTACAATTCTTTCATTGTAGATAATGAGTTCATGAAGATGACTCATAGAAAGAAGAAAAAAGTAATATCAAAATGATAAAATTATTAGAGTTTCCTAAAGCATCAACTTATTACTCCAAAAATAGATAATAGTAAAGAAATACACATATTACGATCTTTCTGGTAGGAGCTGTATTTTAGGATAAATAGCTTTGAGAGTAATTGTTCTTAAAAATGGATTTTATACCAGACTACATTCCCATCAATAGCTATTGTGAAAAACAATATAGAGTATCTTCAAAAAATTAAAAATTGAATTCCCTTTTGATCCAGCAATTCCACTTCTGGGAATATATCCTAAGAATCCCAAAACACCAAAACAAAAAAATACACATACACACACATATGTATGTGTGTACACACACCCCTATAATCATAGCAGTGCTATTTACAGTAGCCAAGATTTGGAAACACTTTTAAGTGCCCATCAGTAGATGAGTGAGGGGTGGGAAACCTATATTCCATTTATAAAATGGAATACTATGCAGCAGTAAAAAAGAAGAAACCCTTGTATTTTGCAACAACATGGATGGATCTGGAGAATATTATGAATTATATGAATTATGAATATTATGATTATTATGAATTAAGCCAATCAGTGAAAGACAAATACCACATGATCTTATTTATATGTAGAATCTAATGAACACAATAAACTAACAAACAAAATAATTAGTAACAGAAGATTAGGTACATGAAACAGACTGTCAGTTGCCAAAGGGGAGGGGAGAATTGGAGAAAGATGGTACAGAAATTAACCAGAGAATGTGCATGCATAACCTATGGACATGGACAACAATCAGCAATATGGGGATTTGCTTAGGGAGAGGAGAGGGTGGGACATGGTAGAGATGGGGAAAGGGAGAAAAAGTAGGCACAACTGTAACAGCATAAAAAATATAAATGAATAAATATAAAAATGGATTTTCATCATAATTGAAGAATAAGTAATCAAATTTAAATAACTTTAAAAATTATGTTAAAATAACTGATTTGAGGTTAGTTAAAACTAGATGATGAATTTGTAAGTTATTGACCTTTCTCTTTTTGTGAATTTTTGAAAATTTTATGATTGAAAGGTATTTCTTTTTTCTCCATAAACATTTTATCTATTTACAGCATGACCGAGTGGGATTTATTTTGGGAATGCAAGGATGGTTCAGTATGCAATGATCAACCAATGTAATATACCATATTAAGAGAAGAAAGGGAGGAAATGACTTAAAATATTTTCCTCCAATATAAAGAACAAGGTAAAGAAGCTTTCTTTTACCACTTCTATTCAATGTAGTACTAGAAGTCAATTGTAGCAATGAGATGAGAAAAATACATAAAACAGATTAAAAATGGAAAAGAAGAGGTAAGATTATCTCTGTTCACAGATGACATATTATGGAGATGTAGAAAACCCAAATAATTCCATTAAAAGGAAAATAATAGAATAAATTAATTCAACTAAGAGGATACAAAATTAACAGATAGAAATGTACTACATTTTTATATTCTGAAAATGAATAATCGAAAATAAATTAAGACAATCATTTAATTTATAACAGCTTCAAAATGAAGAAAATACATAAGGATAAATTCAACCAAGGAAGGAAAAAATATACGCACTGAAATTCAACAAATTAAAGAAGACATATAAATGGAAAGAGATCCATGTTTAGTGATGGAAAATTTAATATTGTTAAAATGTCAACACTACCCAGAGCAAACTAGAGATAAAATACAATCATGATTAAATTTTTAATGTTTTTCAGAAACAGAAAAATTTATTCTAAAATGTATATGGGATTTAAAGGGACCTCATGTAATAAAATAATTTTGAACAAGAACAAAGTTGAAGGTCTCATTCTCTCATTTTAAAACTTACTATAAAGCTGTGGGGTATTAAAACAGTGTCATCCTGACATAAGATCAATGCAATACAATAAAAAGCCCAGAAATGAGCTGTCACAAATATGGTCAACTTTATTTTGACAAGGATGTCAAGACCATTCAATGGGAAAAGAACAACGTTTTCAATAAAATGTTTTGGAAAAATTAGATATTCACATACAAACAACAACAACAAAAAACTTTGGGTGCCTACCAAACACAAAAATTAACTGAAAATAAATCAAAGCCTTAAATATAAGTTTTAAAACTATCTAACTCTTAGAAAAAAACATAGAGGCAAATTTTTATGATGTTGGATTTGACAGCACTTTATAGGATGTGACACTAAAATCATAGGCAACAAGAGAAAAATTAGATAAATTTTACTCCATCAAAATTAAAAATCATTGTGAATCAAAGGGCACTATCAACAGTGAAAATACAACCCACGGACTGTGCAAAAATATTTTCAAATTATATATGTAATAAGTGATTGTTATGTAGAATATACAAATATCTTCTACACCTCAACAATAAAAATACAAGCAGACCAACGAAAGTACAGAGGACTTGAGTGGACACATTTCCAGGGAGGATATACTGGTAGCCCATGAGCATATAAAAGGATGTTATATATCACTAATCTTCAGAGAAATTTAGACCAAGACCATGTTGTCAAAAAAAAAAAAAAAAGGTAGGTGTTGGCAAAGATATGGAGAGGTTAGGGTCCTTGCTCATTGCTGATGGGCGTATGAAATAGCATGGAAGATAGTATGTCTATTCCTCAAAAATTGTACATGGGTCCAGCAGTTCTACTTCCAGGTATGTTCCCAAAGGAGGTGGGAGTGAGGACTTTAACAGGTACTGCACACCCATGTTCATGGCAGCAGTTTTCACAGTAGCCAGGGAGTGAAAGGCAACCCAGGCACTCACAGAGGGGAGGACAAACAGAACGTGGTCTATGCAAACTGTAGATTGTTGTTTGGGCTTGAAAGGAGAGGAAATCCTGGTATATGCTACGGCATCAATGAACTTGGATGAAGTAGGCCAGTTGTAGAAGAATGAATATTGTATGATTCTACTTGGGTGGGATAGCCCACAGTGGTGAGTTTTATAGAAACAGAGAGTGAATAGTGAATTTACTGGGGGTGGTTGTGGGGTGGGATTTGGTATTGAATGGGCACAGAATTTCAGCTGGGCAAGGTGGAGGGGCTCTGGAAGTAGAGGAGGAGGTTGCACAGTGATGTGGGTGTGCTTGATGGAGATGGTGAGATGGTGGCTTTTGCACTGGGCATATTTTGCCACAATAGAAGAAAAGGAATAAAACCTATTAATAATATACATTTTTAAAAAAATTAAAATTATACCAAGCATTTATATAAAAAATACTGCTTGCAAAGACAAAAGTTGGCATGCATGGCTTTATATTATCCTTTCACAGTTACAAACTCTACCTTTCTCAGTAATTTCTGGTAGGAGATATGGATTGAAGCTTTTCACACTTGTTAATTAATAACATAAGTGAAGGCCTCTTTGAATTTCCCATGCCCAATATTACATCAGTAACAGGCACTACTAAAAGAAAAATTAAGGGAGAAACAAAAATAAGCTCATCATCATCGTCTGTCGTATATGCACTTATACCAATAGTCCGCAAACTTTTCCTTTAAAACACTAAACAGTGAATGCTTTAGGTTTTGCGGACTATGTGGAAATTGTTGCAACTGTGTAACTCTTCTGTTGTAGTATACAAGCAGCCATGAGAAATACATAAAAGAATGGGCATGGCTGATTCCAGTAAAATTTTATTTATAGGAATGTTCACTAGCCAGCCCTGTGTAGAGTGTTGACTACAATCTCTACCATGTAATAAGTTTGATTTTCAGGATCTCCATCTTCCCTTTTGGCACGCTCAGTGGGGCTACAGGCTAGGCTAAATTTAACATATATAGGCCTATGGATTGCGCTGACAAAATGCCTCAATAATGGTAGCGGTCGTAATTGGTGTTGCAAATCATTCCAGATCTATTCCTTTCCCATTATCTTTCAACTGAGCATTGTCACGTGACTTGCAATGGCCAATGAAATGTGAACAGAAGCATTACGTGGATTTCCAATTGGAAACTTTGAAATCCAGTTGCAACTTCCCATGGAGCCCTCTCCCTACCGCAATGGTATGGAACACTGTTAAAATTGAGCCTCTATCACCTTAGATTCCTGAGTGTCAGTTTATAAAGGGAAAGTCCCTGCAGTATCACAATAAAAGTGTTTAAATGGCAAGAGATACGTTTTGGTTGTGTTATGCAAAGTAGATTTTGTGACTGCAAATTGTCACAGCATAATTTCATCCATCCTGCTTGATAGTAGATTAATAATTGTGTAATTTTTAAATTTGCATTAATTATAAATTATAATTTGCCAATATCTAAAGCAATGATTATGGAAGTTCTCTACTAAAGGGCATGGGCAGGCTTGCATCTGAATAGGTTTAATGTTGAAGCATTTTGGAAATCGAACTCCTTCTGAAGCAGATATAAACCAAATAACAAGCTTTCTTAGCTCATAGAGCCCAAACTTGGTGCTTACTTGGAGTGCCATAAAACTATATTAATACAATTCCTGTAACTTTTATTTAAACCCTGGTCATGTAGTATGAAAATTAGATTACAATGCATACATTATAATGCTAATTTTAATACCAAGGCACGTCAAAATAAAGTGATTTTCTTATGTGCATGTAAGAAAATGAAGGCTGAGTCAATCATTTTCCTTATCTCTGCCTGCTGAGAAAGCTTATCCCAATTATAAACCATAGTATTTTTATTATAGTTTGATTTAATTTAACTTTACTCAGATAGTAAAAAATCCAAACTGATGTATAAATCTTTAAACATAACATAAATCCTAAAAATAATAGGATCAAAATATTTGTGATGTGATGTTGCTGATTCATGTGGTTCATTTCACTGTAGTGTATACTCTACTTTAAAATATTTAATTTATACACCATTATCATTGACATTAAAAAAAAATCCAAACCTAGTACTGAATGTCTGCGGCACGCCAGCTGGGTTGCTGAATTTTATGTACCTGCTCAGTCAGTGAAACATAGCATTTGTCATCTTAGTTTATGTGCAAAAAACGCTGAGAGAATCTTATTATGTATTCTTTGCTACAGGTATAGACAAATGATGATGGCAAGCTGCGAGCTCAAAAACTGTATTTAACTGTCTATTAGAACAGGTTGAATATTGAGAGTGAAACCGTTTATTAATAACACTTCTGATTCATGCTGTGTTGGGGAATGCATGGCAGAGAGAAGTGACTCCTGACGATCAGCACACACCCGGGAAAACATACGGGGAATATCTCTGCAACCTTTGTCGCCTCTTATTTGCTTTACATTTGCCATTGGTTTTAATGAATAGGAGCTGGGTTCCGACAAATCTCTGCAGGGCTCTTCCACCCGGCTCTGCTCTGCACTTCCGCTGCTGGCACATCTGCTTGAGCCGTCAGCTATAATAAGTGTACATTTCCAGTCTTAAGAGGATCTGCAAGTTGAGTACAGGCAGCACCAAAGTAAATACCCAACACAGTTTTAATACATTTTTCAAATCCTGTTTTAGGAATATTTGTCCCTGAGATCAGTGTATGTGAAATCTTAAGAAAAGTCTTAAACATCTGCCTGAGACACAGATGTTTTATTGACTTCAAAGGTGATATGTGATAATCCAGGGTGTGTCATTGAGTATCAGTTTTGTCAGAGGCTGGGAATGTCAATGAGGTATTCTTTAATTAAAGTAAATATATTAGCTGACTTGCTTCCTCTTAACAAAGAATGCACTTATTACATTTTTACAGTGTGTATATATAGCTTATTTTTGGTTTTACTTTTCAGCCTCCACTTATTTACAAAGTTACTTAGGTCAATGCTTGCTGGGAACCATTCTGCCTGGTTTCAGGAGCTGTAACTGCCCCCATGGCTAAGACTGAGTGAGTGACCTTCAGACTGTAAGCCCTTGAGGAGACAAAGCTTATCTCCCTGGCAGGAGCGCAGCTTCTGTTTCATCCATAACTGGCCCCCAATGCTTGGTTGATTAGCCAATGATGGATAAGATTCCCTCAAGGCAGGGGTCGCCTAAGCCAGGCACAATCACTTGGAAGGTCCTCAAGGAAGGACTCGGGGGGGGGGGGGTTGCAACAAGGAGGGGGTGATGGACCCTCACCACACCACCCCCCCTCCAGCTATCCTGACATAGCCTGAGTCTCCAATCCATCTTCGAGAAGTTTTCCTTATCTCTGGTTTCTTGGTCTTAATCCATTTAAGCCTGAAACTATGACGGAGGGCGGTGCAGCCCTGTGCTGGCTAGAGTGGGCTCCGCAGGTGATCGGGCATAAGAAAGAATTGTAACCTCCTGTGAAACCTGCTTTGCTAAGAGTGTGCTCATTTAAATGATAAGGGTCCGAGGAGGAAATGAGATTGTTTCCCAAAGTTTTGTAACCCCTTAGCTGACAGACCCTGACTCAATTAAGCCCTCAGATTTCTTTGAAATATTATCTATGTTTGATCCTTGCCACCTATGACTGATGAGCTTTACCTGTATTCCTGTGTATTACGAACCTAATAAAAGCCATTGCGGAAGGGGCTCTTGGCCCTTCTCCTTTGAGAGACTGGCCACCTCTCCTCCCCAAGCAGATCATGTCTTGGTAGACTTATTTTCATCTGCAGCAGACGGATGGGGCTCTGCAGGCGGAGCCCCACCACAAATTCTTATTCCCCACCCCAGCCTCTTACTTTGTGGGATTCTCCCAACCTTCTATATGATCTTTAAAAAATTGGTGTTTATTAAGTTTCCCTTTTAGTGCTGTCAAACTCTGTGTGTTTTAACAAATGCAAAGTGTCACTTATTCACCACTACAATGTCATATAGCATAGCTTCACTCTCCTGAAAACTTCTGTTCACACATGAGCTATACTTATTACATATTGATATGTGAGAATCTGAGTTTGGGTTAACTAGCAGGCGTTTGGGCTAACAGGCATTTGGGCTAACAGTCCTAGGCTGCTGTGAAGAAGAAAATGACACTGAGGTCACAATGTGTGTGTGTGTGTGTGTGTGTGTATACGAAGTACTATTATATACACATATATATCTATATTCATATATGTATATATCTTTTACTCTTTTGTGTAACACCTACAAAGCAAATTATATTCATTCTTCACTATACAATATAAAACACACAAATTGCTGATTTTAGTGTACTTGGTATAAATACGTATGTATATATACACATATAGATTATAATATCACATGAAGTGTACCTTTAAGAACAACCAAATGCACAAATCCTAAAACTATTATGTATCTGAAACAACCTTTCTACATATATTTAGCAAGTTTGTGTAGGGGCTTTCTTTCCTGAGTTTTTGGATTTAGGTAATTGTGCTAGTCTGCTAGGGGTGCCATTACCATAACAGAACACCATGTAACAAAGTACCACAGGCTGGATGACTTAAACAATAGAAATCTATTTTCTCACTGTTCTGAAAGATGTCTAAAGTTAAGTTATTGGAAGGTTTGGTTCCTCCCTGACACTTCCGTCCTTGGCTTGCCGCCTTCTCTTGGTCTTCTCATGTGACCTTCTGATGGCAGCGACCTGATTGGATTAGAGCCCCACCCTGCTAACCCCTTGTAGTGTTAATTACCTCCTCAAAGGCCCTATATCCAAACACGACCACATTTAGGGCTAGGACTTTAACATGTGATTTTGTGAGTGGGCCATAGTTCAGTCTAAACTGCACTTTACCCCTGCCTTCATTGTTATTTTATATATTGGGTTGACCAAAACATTCATTTAGTTTTTTACCATAAAACAGCTCTGGCAGTGTTTAGTTGTCTTTAACTTCATTCAGTTTTGTTAGATTGCATCGTGACAGCTGTTATATCACTGTGCATTTAAAAACATAACATCAAAGTTAGTGGATTTTTTGTTGCCATTTTAATGTTTAAGGTAGAAGAAAATGTGCAACATTTTCAGCATATTATACTTTGTTATTTCAAGAAAGGTAAAAACACAACTGAAACACAGAAAAAGACTTGTGCAGTGTGTGTAAAAGGCGCCGTGACTGCTCAAATGTGTCAAAAACGGTTTGTGGAATTTTAGGCTGGAGATTTCTCGCTGGATGAAGCTCCATGGTTGGGTAGGTCAGTTGAAGTTGATAGTGCTCAAATAAAAATGTTAATTGAGAACAATCAACATTATACCATGTGAAAAGTAGCTGACTTCAAAATATCCAAATCAATAAAATTATTGGCGAAAATGAAAAATGTGTATTTTATTTTACGGAAAAAACCATACAGACTTTTTGGCTCACCCAATACATACATACTTGTATTTACTACTTTTCCAATTATATATAAAACCTATAATATATGACCTATATTATTTCACTATTTATATGTGTATGCATGTGTGTGTGAGTTGTATACCACATATTTACTTAACTTGGATAAGAATTTCAGGTTCACTGGCTTATGAAATTCAGTTCATTTATAATCAGTTTCACACACCACTTCAGTGAGAAGAGAAATTAACTTTTCTAGATGAAAACCAAAATGGAAAGAAATTTTAGTTCTTAAAAAAGCTTTGTAAGTGAATGTGGGTCACATATTTCATTTAATTTATTCCAACAAATATTAAAATATCTGTTTCTCTATAAAGATGTTTACAGCTACCAAATGGAGTAGCCATCATATTCTTAAAAAATCAACATAATTATGACTGTGCTTTATTGAGATCAATTGCTTCTATTAAAATATTAAAAATGAATAAATTGAAAGGATCTTCAGAGGAATGGGAAGACATAGTTGTAAGTTACTGAAACTTGAGCTCCATGAAGGCAGTATTTGTTGCCATGGTTTTTGCCCATATATACAAGTAGGAACAAAACCTAATAGTGTTACATTTTAAAATGACTCTACATTAATTGTATACTTCCACACAGTGTTTGGCAATTTTCAACATTGCACCTATATTCCAGGCACTTCTCTAGGATTTAGAATGTATCTCTAGATAAAACAAATGCTGCCCCCATAGAATTTCATTGTAGCATGAATACAGATAATAATCACACACTTTCCTTAACTTGGGTTTCACCTTTAGTATTTGTGAGTCCTTGACTTGACAGAGGCTTATCAGTATTCAGGGCACAAAAGCATTTATATAATCTCTAAACTATAAAATGTACATATAATAACTGTACGTGTATGCGTTTGGAGGATCATGCAGTGCCAGAGAGTAAGTGCAAGAAAACAAACAAAAAAGAAAACGTACGATGATGTTGAAGGGATCGAGGAGCCAACCGAAAGAGCTCCCAATCACCAAAACGGAATTTGAGCATCAAAATAATGTAGTAATATTGGATTATAACAAAGTTTAAAATTAATATCAATGAAGCCTTATTGATTTCAGTAAATACTAAATTGCAAATAATTTATGCATGTATTCTACCCTTGAGGAAGTGGGGAAAAAACATTACTTAAGGGTAGAGACTGTGTGTAGTGATTTCCTTCCAAAGAATATAGTGTAGGGGCTGGAGTGTGAAGGTAGAACAATAAAAACTTTACAGCGGAAAAAAACAAAACAAAACAAAACAGGAAAAACTACTTCAGCTGAGTGGTCACAGTCAACACTGATGGTTCTAAGCCATGTTGATAGTATATACCCTTTTAAAAAATATTTTATTTATTTATTTTTAGAGAGAGGGAAAGGGAGGGAGAGAAACTTGATGTAACAGAGAAACCCCGATCAGTAGCCTCCCGCACGGCCCCCACCAGGACCGAACCCGCAACTGAGGCATGTGGCCCCATTTGGAATTGAACTGGTGACATTTCACTTTGAGGGATGACGCCCACCCAGCCGAGCCACACGAGTCAGGTCAGCAGTATATACCCTTGATACGATGTAATGAAAATATCACTCTACTTCTGTGGTCTTCCTTCCCCAAATCCCAAACTTCAGGTTAATAATAAGAACTTCAGGCAATGCTCAATTTAGGAACATTCTGTAAAATACCTGAACAGTTCTCAAAAATGCCAAGGTCATTAAAATTAATAAAATATGAGAATCTGTCACAACTAAAAGGAGCCTAACTAAGGAACACAATAACACAATGGACTGTGGTATTGGGATGAGTTTCTGAAAAAGAAAAAAGACATTAGGTAAAATTAAGTTAATGTGAGTAAAATATGGAATTTAGCTAATAATTATTTAATAATCATACAGTGCTTTTGGTTTATTAATTGTGACAAACGTGTCACACTAACACGATGTTACAATAGAGGCTACTAGATATGAAGTAGACGGGGAACCTTCTGTGCTGTCCTCACAGTTTTTTCTGTAAGTCTAAAACTGTTCTAGAAGTTGACTACTAAACATATGAGTATAATCAGTAATTTTAAAGTAATTACAGACTTGTGGAGTTCAGAGAGCAGCCGCTGGAAATAAACGCACACACTTAAGTCTGTACAGAGTGAATGGGACTAAGCATGCTTTAAAAAACAAACAAACAAACAAACAAACAAAAAACAAAGAAATTTATGTTCACAATTGATGTTCGTACACCTAGAAAATTCAGCATGTATTTCTTTCTTTTTAAAATTATCTAAATTTTTGAAATATTTACACTGAGTCAAAATAAAGAGGCAAAAGAGTAGAAAGGTAAAAACGGAAGCTTTAAAAATAGATCATACCTAATGGATACTATTCTTTACACTTGGCCAAAATTGTGCACGAAAATGACTATTTTTACTTCGTGATTTTTAAAAGTATGTTAAGGACTGGTAAAGCAGAGACCTGAAAAATCGGAGCAGACACTAGTAATAAAAGTGCTTATACCTATATAATGCCCGATTATTAGACTGGCATCCCTAGAACACACAGTGACGAAGACCGTGTTCCAACAGAATGTCTAGACTGCTCACCTTGTCGCTTCGCAGCGGGAAGAATATCTGTGGTGTCTCACACAAACAGGCACAGTGCAAGTTTCCCAAACCAGAGCATCCCGACAACACTGTCACACCTTGCACTACACAAGGCACAAGCCCGAAGGGAGGGAGGGAGGGAGGAAAGAAGGAAGGGAGGAAGGACGGGAGAGAGGGGGAAGGAGCAAGCACTCACCCCTCGCAGCCAGCCTCACTGCCTCACTTCCCGTCACCTGGGAGCCCCAGTGCCCCCTGACTGTGGAGGTCAGTGTACACATCTCCACTTTGGACAGATTCTAGCGTATGTCTCACGACCTGGCTCCAAAATCACATCCTTCGTGACGCCTTCCATGAAACTACCAGAGAGTTAAGGGCCTCTCATTCGCGTTCCCATAGCATTGTGTTCATCGTGTTAGTCCTTCAACCTCTGTTTACTTTACTCCAAGTATCTCTGTCTCGTAATTTCCTGAACTGAACGATAGTGATGTCCGATACCCTGCTGGACTCAGACAACACTTGGTGGTCTCCTCCTGCAATGAAGGGAGGGGGAGGACCCACCACTTACGCCTCCCTGCCCTCCTGTTTTCAGTCCGCGCTGTTAACCCACATTTTACAAGTGTGAGATCCCTTGTCTGAGGTAATACAGCTGGTAAAACTTTCTTTAGACTTTTGATGCAATGGATTTTATTGATTATGAGTATTTAGCCAGCTTTGATTACCTGGCATAAATCATATTTGGTCATCATGTATAATTCTTTCTATACATTTTTAATTCTATGTGTTATAATTTTGATTAGAATTTTTGCACCTGTTTATAAGATACACCGATCTGTAGTTTTGTTGTTATCAGGTTTGGGTATGAGGGTAATTCTGGTTCCATATACTGAGTGAAGAAATGTTCTTTCTTCTATTTTCTGGAGATTAAAGAGATTTGGGATCAGCTTACTTAAATGTTTGGTGGAATTCATCAGTGGAAAATTCTGGGCCTAGTGTTTGTACTTCTGGAAGGACAATTATTATTTGAATTTCTGGAATAGATATGGACCTATTCAGATTATCTATTTCTCCTTGTATGAATTTTGGTAGATTGTGTCTTTCAAGTACTAGCTCAATTCATTCAAATTGTCAAATTTGTGTTAGTATATTTTTACATCATATTCTGTTCTCTCGTCAAATGATGGTTCCTCTTCCATTTCTGGCATTAGTAACTTATGTCTTCCTTCTATTTTTATTCTTAGTTTGGCTAGAAGCTTATCAATTATAATACTTTTTTCAAAGAACCACCTAATCAACAAAACAAACAAGCATAATATAACCAAAGACCCTGAAATTGAGAGCAGGCTAACAGTCACCAGAGGGGAGAGGGGAGGGAATTTCAGGGGAAAAGGGGAAGGGTTTAGAGGAACAAGTATAAAGGACATATGGACAAAAACTAGGGGGGTAGAAATGGGAGGGACGTGGGGAGGGCTGGGGCAGTGGGCTGGGAAGGGAAAAGAACAGCAATTAAAATTAAAACAAAAGAAAAAAGAATCACCTTTTTGGTTTTATTGAATTGCTCATTTTCCCTATTGATTTTTCTCTATTTCTTATTTTAAACTTTATTGATTTCTGCTTTAAGATATTTCTTTCTTCTTCTTCATTTGGGTTTATATTGCTCTTCTTTACCTAATATCCTAGGTGAAGCTCACACTTGGTTTTAGATCTCCCTCTCTCATATGCGCATTTGGTGTTGCAAATTTCCTTCTAAGCACCACAGTCAGTGCATCCCACAGATCTTGACAAGTTGCATTTTCATTTTCATTCAGTTCAAAATAGTTTTAACATCTCTTGGCATTTCATTTTTCACCCATTTTTATTTATAAGGGTGTTGTTTAATATCCAAATACTTTGGGATTTTCCAGCTACTTTCTATTATTGGTCTCTAGTTCCATTTTGTTCTGAGAGTACACTTTGCATGATTTCAATGATTTTAAATACATAGTTGAAAGTCTTCAGCTATAATGATAGAGTTGTTTATTTCACCTTGTCGTTCTATCAGCTTTCGCCTCACATATTTTTGTGCTTTGCTGTTGGGTGTGCACACATTAAAGATCATTAAGTCTTAGAAAATTGAGCCCTTTTTCATTA
This sequence comes from Anoura caudifer, assembly GCA_004027475.1. Classification (NCBI taxonomy): domain Eukaryota; kingdom Metazoa; phylum Chordata; class Mammalia; order Chiroptera; family Phyllostomidae; genus Anoura; species Anoura caudifer. The sequence continues at coordinate 68,235 of PVKU01007482.1, forward strand.
TGTAATATCCCCCTTTATTCCTGATAATTTTTTTTGCCTGAAGTTATCTTTGTCTTATATTAATATAGCTACTCCAGCTCTCCCTTCATTAGTGTTAGCATGGTATATTTTTCCATTGCTTTATTTTCTCTCTTTAAATTGGATTTCTTATCAACAACATAGTCATTTTTTGTATACTGTGACATCTTCTGTTTTTTATATAGTTCTATATAATTCATTCACATTTAAAGTGATTATTTACATAGTTGGGTTAATCTCTTCTCTTTCCATATTTTTTTCTTTGTACTTTAAAAAAAACTTCCATCCTTTTTCTATGTTCTCTTGTTTAATTTGAGCATTGTATATGATTTTGTTTTCTGTCATTTCTTACCAAATCAATTATACTTCTTTGTAAAAATGCTCAAACTTGCAACACACATTTGGGACTAATTCAAGTTAACTTTCAAATAAGATTGTAATATTTTATGAGTAGTGTAGGTACTTTATGACAATATTTCAAATTCATCCCTTCATACCTTATAACATTGCTGTTATTTATTTCACTTATTAAGAAGCAATAATCAGCCAATATATTGTTGTTATTATTAGTTTGAACCATTATTTATTAAAGCATTCATGAATAAGAAAAATAAAAGACTTTATTTTACCTTCATTTATTCCCTCTTGTAGATCTCAGTTTTGGACATATATTTCCTTTCTTTAAGTACTTTTTTAAGTTATTAAATACTTAAAACATTTTTGAAAGGTAGGTTTAATGGTGACAAAATCCCTTATTTTTATTAGCTTGAGAAAGTCTTTACTTATCCACTTTTGAAGAATAATTTACCTTGGTACAGAATTCTAGGCTGGTGATTTCTTTTCTTTCAACATGAAAAATTTTTCAGTCCCTTCTCTTTTTTGCTGGCATTATTTATGACAAAAAGTCTGCTGTATCTGCTGTAAGTCTTATACTTCTTCCTTCATATGTAAAGTTTGATTTTTCTGTGTGTTTTTCATGATTTTCTTTTTGTCTTTAGTTTTTCAGAAGTTTGGACTTGGCATGTCAACGTGGTTTTTTTTTTGTTGTTGTTGTTATTTAGTCTGCTTGGAGTTCTTCAAGTCCTTTATCTGTCATTATTTTTGGTGCCCGTCATATTTTGGGAAAATTCTTAGCTATTTTCACCTCACATATTTTTTCTGCTTCTTTTATTTTTCTCCTTCTGGTATTCCCAATACATATATATTACAACTTTTATAATTGTCTTACAGTTTTTATGTATTTATTTACTTTTTTTTCCTATTTTCCCCAAGCATTTCAGCTTGGAGTTCCTAGTAACATATCTTTAAGCTCAGTAATTCTTTCCTCAGTTATATCAAGGCTACTAATGAGCCCATGAAAGGTATTGTTTATTTCTGGTATTGATTTTGATTTCTGCATTTCCTTTGGATTTTTTTTTTTTTAGATTTTTTTCACTCTGCTTACATTACCTATTTGTTGTTGTATGCTGTATATTTTTTTATTATAGATGTATTAATGACAGTTATTTAAAACTTCCAAACTGATATCTTCAACATGTCTGTCACTTCTGAGTTTGGTTCTGTTACCTGATTTGTCTTTTTAGACTATGATTCTTCTTGCCTTTTATCATTCCTTTTAATTTTTATCCATGCCAGACATGTATTGGCAAAGGGAAGTGAGGTAAATAGACTTATAGTGTGACATTTTATGTTTTTCTGGCTAGGAGTTAGGCTGTTTTTACTGACTGATGAAACTGTAGATTTCAGAGGCTTTAATTTCTTCTAGCATTGTTGATTATTTTCTGTATTTTGTTTTGTCTTTTGATTTTGTATTATTAGGTTCTCCAGGGGAAAATACAATAGGATGGAAATTATCTATAGATAGAAACAGAAACAGACACAGATAAAAAGACATGGCTACGGAATGTATTTCAGGGGCATTTTTTACAGGAACCGCTATGTCATTGCGGTGACTCGCTAGTCCAGTGTCTGCAGGGCAGGCCGGCATGTTGGAACAGTCGGCAAGAAGTGAAGCTGTAGTCATGTGTGCAAAGGCTGGATACTGGGCATGATTTCTCAGTTTCAGAATAAAGACAGAATCCCTTCTTTGGAGACCCCGGTTTTAGCATCTTAGCTCTTAAGGATTTCAACAGATATGTGAGTTCCACTCTCACGTGGAGGGAGAGATTACTTCACGCAAAAAGACCACTGATTTAAGTGTTAATCATACCTACAATTTACTTTCAGAACAACACCCAGACTGGTGTTTGACCAAACAACGGGTTCTCAGAACCTAGTCAAGTTGACAGATGGTATGAACAATCACAGATTTCCCTGTAAGCTTCTCCTTCATTAGCGTCTCAGCCTTACTGTTCTGACTGCTGTGATGCCCTGCCATTTCTTTCAAAGAGCCTCGGCCCTTCGGCTGCCATCTTCACATCTTCTCTGCTCCCCCTCATCCTCTGCCCCTGTCACTTAGTTAAGACAGAAATGCTGGTGTGCGCCGGAGTGGGATTCCCTTCCCCCCACGCAGATCAGGTTGTATGGCACAGGAGTTTCCCCCAAGGGAAGCTGTGAACCGCAGGCTACTGAGAGTCCTTCCGCGGTTACTGTTCTGCTGGTCATATCTCAAGATGTTATTGAAAACACACTTGGAAGGTAAGGTTTCTCATCAGATTTGGGAAGTTTGAGGTCATTATTTGTTCAAATATTTTTTTCTGTCCATTTCTCTCTTCTTCTGGTCATCTCATCATGCATGTGTCTGCATACAAGATGGTATCCCACAATTTGCCCGACAGTCTCATTTTTCTTTTTCTTTTCTTTTTCTTCTTCTTCTTCTTTTTTTTTGTTTTTTTGCTATTCCTTGTCCTGATGATCAGTTTTTACCCATCTTCAAATTTGTTGTTTCTTCTGCCAGCTTATATCTGGTATTGAGCTCCTCTAGTGAAACATCTATTTTAGTTATTGAGCTTTCCAAATCCAAGGTGTATATTCTTTATTTTTTTCAGAATTCTATGCATTTTGATAACCTCTATTTGGTGATGAATCTCTTTTACCTTTTCTTTTAGTTCTTTAGCCATAGTTCCAGTGGTTCACTGAGCATATATAATAGGAAATTTGTCCAGTAAATCCAATGCTTGAGCTTTCTTTTGAGTAGTTTCTATTGACTATTTTTGCTTGAGTAATGTCTAAAAATGTTTCTTTAAGTATTTTATAAATTTTGTTGCTGCTGATAATGGGATATTTAAAATAATATTAAGGTGTCCACTCTGGAAATCATATTCTCCCTTTGATTTTCTTACTGTTGCTGTTTGCTGTTTTCGTTGTTCTTTTTTGTTTAGGATTTTACTAGACTAATTGTATAATGTTTCTATCCTTTGTTGTACATATCTGCTGAAGTCTCTACTTGGCTAATCTCATAGTAGAGAGAGATACTTAAATACCTAGAACTAATAAGTTTCTAAGCCTTTGTCAACAGGCTCTGTGTGTTTGGTGGTGCACATGCTCAGCGCGTTAGCCAGTAATTGAAAACTGTGTCATGACTTCACCTACTGCTTGTCTTAACCTCAGACTCAGGGATTATATCACCTTGTCCAGTCGTGTCTGGGCCCGTGCACAATCCTGTACATGAACATGTACATGAACACAGAAGTATGGTGGAGCTTTTCAAAGCATTTCATTTCCCACTTTCTACTTTCTCTGTGGATTATCCAGAAAACCCATAATTTGTTTTATTAATGATTATGTTTAATTCTATAGGTACTGACAAATTTAATTTGTTGTAAGGTTTTTTTTTTTTAACTTTTAAACATTTTCCCATTAATGCAATAGTTATTGTCTCCATTTTTCCAATAATGGCACAGATAGCCAAAGATGTAAATTCCAGAGCTCCAAGGATTAAAATATTGATTAAATAATTTAACTATAATTATTATGGATTGTCATACATTTATCAAATGTTATTATTTTTACATCTTTGAGTTTATTGTTTTTAATCACAAGAATAAAAGTAAGTTTCCCTTTAATCTATTTGAATTTAATTTGCTCTACTGATTTCAACTTTTATTAGCTTTAGTAGAAAATTCTGCTTTAAACAATGACAGTTTAAACTATTTTCTCATACTCACTAAGGTAGCTATAGGCACCTTGTTTTATTATAAAATAAAGGGTTTAAATGTTATATGCATTGCCCAAGGAAAAAGTGATGAATGCATATACTATTTCCAATTGAATTTTAGGTTTTATTAGATTAGAAACGAAGCTTTGCACTGGGAGCATATCATTTAATTTGGGGCTAGGATCGCCCTCATTTTGTGGGACAACCTCTTTTGTTTTGAAGTTGCATTTTTTTTTACTTTCAATCATTCATTTTCTATATCTTTTTTAAAGTTTTCAGCAATTCTGGGTAACTGAGTAAAGTTTTTAAGACATGAGAACACTGTTCCATTTTTGAACTCTTATGATTTCATGTTATCTAGGCCTCTTTTGTTAAGTAACACAGCATTCTTGAAAAACAATTTACCATATAGAAAAACTCAAGTGACATCATAGACCTTGTATAGAAGATGGAAAACATAATTTTCTAAATCTCGTGTTTTCTCTTTTTAAACCTGTTCTTTATGGCAATATTTATAAGTAACCTAAAAAGCAAACAGAACATTGCAACATTGACTCTGCAATACATTAATAGGTATTATGATAGAAAAATGCATAATAGGCAGTCAATTGCATTTCAGAAATTTTGCTTAAAAATGTTTGGGTTTATTTATGGCAAGAATTCTCTGTACATTTGTAAATTTTTGAAAAACATGCTATTTTAGTTTCATCAACCTGCCAATTTTCATCTTGACTAAAAACACATCATGAAATATTTTATCACTATTTTAGAATATTACTAATTCTAGAAGACCAGAAGAGATTCTGCTTTTAATATTTTTTCAACCCAAATCATACAAACTACTTAAATCAACAATTATAAAATATACTCCAATTTGATTTAAAAATAAGTCAGTGAATTTAGTATTGCAAACAAACAATGCAGTATTACCTACTGGGTACCCCCGATTTCTCACTTTACCTCAGTACCCATGTTAGGCCATAAAATGGCCTATTTCTCCCCCAGGCCAACATAGTAAAATATTCACTGTGCTGAGTTTCTTCCAAAGCTTTTATCAATATTTCAAGGGTAGCAAGTCATGCTCCTGGGCCTCATGGGAACTTAGGTTTTGACCATCTTCATAGTTTCATCTTTTGAACTGAAATACATTTTCTTATCTATATTTTCCTTTAATGACCTATTCATCAGATTAGGAGATAATCTCAGACTGATGTTTCCAATTTTCTTTCTGCCATGTGGCATGTACTGGGGACTTTAATTGTAGCTGGATAAACTGATGTCTTTTGGGTAGTGTGCAGAATTTTTGATTACACAAAAACACATACATGTATCCCTAGTGTGTATTATATGTATTATATAATATATAAATATATAATGTGTATATAATTTATATATAATATATATAAAACCTTCTGGTGCCTTACTTTGACATGTGCAACCCAGGGCAACAAGAAAAAGAAAAAGGAGGAGTGAGACAAAGTTTTCCTCTCATTGCCTCTTTCTAATTTATTTTCGTCTTTTCTTTTTTAACCAAGCTAAATACTTTATTGAAGGCCTTCCCTATCACAAGCAAAGGGATACAAGATCAGTCTACTGGTCATCACCTGATACAAGTAAGGAGGTGAGCTTCAGGTCCTGTGTACTTGGTTTGTCCCTGTGCAGACTTATGCTCCAAACCAGAGCTGCGGTTGGCAGTGCAGGGAAAGGGATTCAAGTTCTCCTCCTTCATCTTCATTGCGGGAAAATGGCTTCATCTAAGGATTATGAAATAGGGTGTGATTAGCATTTTTGTCAAAACCTGTCCAGTGGCAGGTTTTGGACCTGATGCAGAATTCAGGTTCTTGCACTCTCTCTGCTGTGACTTCAGGAAGGCATTCAGTATGCTGACTTATGACAAAGTAGATGAAGGCAACGGACATGTGAGCTGAGCCCTCCTTGCTTAGGATGCTTTCCCACGTGGGCAGACCGATTGTGGCTGGGACCCACCTGGCCCAGAAACCTGGGACCCAGCACCCACCTCAGCTTTTGACTTGGATCGAAGCTATCATTATGCCTGTGATAAATGCAATATTTCTAGAGATTAGAAACAAAATATGTATTCATGATTAAAAATAAAATTATCACATTTAAAATTATTGTGATGGTGGCAAACAACAAGTTACATTCCTTGGGAAATCAATACAATGAAATACATGTTCAATAAATTTGCTCAGAATCCAGAAGAAAATCATGGAAACTAAGTGAGAAGAAAAATTAAGGCAGATAAATGTAGACAAGTCCAATCTATATCAAATAACAACTTAATATAACAGAACTAATGAAATATTGAATGGGATAAATAACTTGTTAATGTGAAAGAAGGGTCCACTTGACAAACTTAAAATATTTTAAAAATTAAAAAAAATTAAATAACAATGTTCCAAAAGCATCAGACAATATTAATAAAGCACCACAATAGTTACTTTCACAAATTACAAAGCTTTTTTTAAGTGAAAGTGATATTAGTGAATTACCAGTCACCAGGTTCATTCTCCTTCTAACACTTCTGAAGGCACATGTTGAGAAGATGATACTTATCAAGCATTTGGTGTGATAAAAATATAATGCCACAAAGGAGGGAAATGTTCTCTGCAAAATGAGTAGATGGAGGTAGAGTGAGGAGGGAGAAAAACAAAGTGAGCTTTCACCTCATGAAACTGAGAATTCATGAACTAATGCTGATTAAAAAATTAACCACAAATATTCACACTGTGAGTTTGGAACCGATATCTAGTTTTCCAAAGCTACCAAACAGCATTTCATCTTCATGGGACCACTAGCGAATATTAAAATTCTGTAATATATTCATCCTTCTCTCCTGTGAGTACTTGCAAGTAGTTGGTATTCTTTAGAACATTGGTTAAAAAGAAAGAGACTAGAAAGTTAGAAACATGTTTGCTTCTGCCTGGCACGTTAGTGTCTTCTGTTAAATTTCTGTCTCCTCCCTGAGGACATGCCCTCTTCTCATAGTGATTTCCTTTGAGAGACGCACTGTGACCTGCCCCCACAGCCCCTCTGCAGCAGTATGAGTGCTTCATTCTGTGATTTCTGTCGGGCAAAAATATCATAAGAGGATAATGTAAAATGTGTGCTTTAATTAGTAGATGGTTAATCTCTTTAGATAGACCTTGCAATATAAATCAAAATGAACTCTGGGTGGAACAAGGATTTAAACATTTAGAGCATAAAATTACTGAAATAATACGACAATACTGAAACTCTGAACTATGCAATAGAAGCAGACATACTGAGAGGTTTCATTAAGTATCAAAAACTTCAAAAAGTTAAAACAAATCTCACAGCAAAAAAATCTTTTGCAATGTAAAACAATTAATAGGGTGCTAAGAGGTTTGACCAATGGAAGACAAATATTACATTGAACATATGCCAGGAAGAGGAAATTCAGAAAAGTAAATATATAAAAGCTGATAAACAGAGGGGTGGGCAAAGGTAAGTTTACAGTTGTTCATATGGAAAAATACAATAATTAATAAAAATAATACAAGAATAGACTGTGTGTTTTGTGTTCTCACAACTGTAAACCTACTTTCACCCCACCCTGTATAATGAAATGTTCAAACTGTCCAGCATTCAACAAACCAGATTTTGAAATAAAAGTAACATCATTTGTTTTGGCTTTGTTTATACATTGAATTCATAAGGTTTTAGATACCTGGCCTGCAACCCAGGCATGTACCCTGACTAGGAATCAAACCTCTGATCTCTCAGTTCACAGGCCAGCACTCAATCCACTAAACCACAGCCATCAGAGTTTGCTTTGTTTCTTCTTAAAGGTACTTCTGTTAACATTTTGATACATACATTTTAATGTGTATCCTTTTAAACAAATGTTAGACTGATACCTTTTTATTGCTTTGGATTCACTCTTTATTTGATAATAAGATTAAGATAAATTTTTGTTTCATATTTAGATATTTATAACTTTTTCAAAATACTGTAATATGTATATATATTATGGACTCTTCATAATTTATTTGCCATTCATATAGAAACCTTAGGTCTCCTCATTTGGTTACTATGCATAACATTCAATCCAGGACCACCTTACCCACACAGTTTGGTTTGGGTATGTGTTTCTTACTTAGTACTCATCCAATTATCCTGGGAAGGAATACCTTACCCCTTTTCCTAAACTTCTGTTCAGGAATATCAACTTTGTTACTTATTTTTAGAACTTTGTATTTCATTATTACTTTTGTGAACTCTAGTTCTCTCCTATAGTAGTCATATTTTTTATTTCAGCTTTCTTTATTTTCTTTTATTTTAATTGTTGTTCTTGTACAGTTATCTGTCTTTTACTCCATCCCAGCCACTGCCCCAGCCCTCCCCACCTCCCTCCCATATCCACCCCCCTAGTTTTTGTCCATGTGTCTTTCATACTTGTTGCTCCAAATCCTTCCCCTTTTCCCCTGAAATTCCCTCCCCTCTCCCCGCTGGTGACTGTCAGCCTGTTCTCAATTTCAGTGTCTTTGGTTATATTATGTTTGTTTGTTTTGTTCATTAGGTTTAGTAGTCATATTTTTATACGAACAAAGTCTGTTGAGTAACCAGAGGGGAAATGGAAGTAGGTAATGAGGGAAAGAAGGGGAAGGGTCGTCAAGCAACGTGTATGAAGGACACATGGACAAAGCCAAAGAGGGGTGGGATCAAGGGTGGGAGGTGGGGATGGGTGGGGTGGGGGGAAAATGGAGACAACTGTACTTGAACAACCATTTTTTAAAAAAGTAAAATATGGTAAAAAATCTGTTAAGTAAGAAATGTTTTCTATTTTGATTAAGTTACTACTTATTTTTATTTTCCTTTACTTTTGTGGTTGGCACTAAATTACTGAGGAGGGCAGAAGAAACAACTTTATTCTGCATATATAATTGCAAATCAATTTGTTTATTTTTAGTAAACTTTGCTCTCTTTATAGAGTTATTATGCACGTATCTTAAGGTTTAGGATATTTACAGACTCTCAGAAGCACGAGGTAATTTAAATTACATATTAGCTTTACTCTTGAAATTGCATGTGTGTTTTTTTTTTAGGTAAAATGTGTGTTTATAGCACTTTTATGTACAGTTATGTTAGCATTTTCTATATTATTAATTTTTTAAAAGTGTGTTAACAAGTCACACAAGCACTGCATTAATTCACCTATCCCTTTATTACTTAGTATTTAATGTGTTTCTAATTTTTCCTATTTGAAAACATTTATAATGAAAATTCTGGTACATTAATCCTCATCAATTCCTCTATTTCTTTAACATAAATTATAACACATGTAAATGAACCATACTGTGGACACTCAAAACCACAGAGAAATCCATACCTATTTACATTATTATTTAAGAAGCGTAGCACATCTTAGAAGGATTTTAAGTAAACAAAACCAGTGGTCAATCTTACAAACACAAACCTGGAGACAACCCATAGGCTAGGGCACGATTTTCCTGGACCTGAATCTCGGTTCAACTTGTTTCTCTGAGCCCAGTCCTGTTGCAGGACCTGCTCTCAAAAATCTCCCACCTCCAAAACCCAGTTCTGCATGTGTGCCTGAATTTTTTTCCTTAATTTTATGACTTCTTCATAGGTTACGGATATTTTGTTTCTTTCTTGTCAAGCAAAATTTAATATTTTTGTTTTTATGTACTCTAATTTGTCAGTGTATTATTTCTTTTCCTAGTGAATAATAATTTTAAAGTTTATGCATGCCAACTCTATAAATGAATTTATTTCTTTGTGCTGATGACTTTAAAATTAGAGCTGTGGTTCATTTGGAAATCATGACATTAAAATTAGAGCTATGGTACATATGGTTCATTTTCTCAGATGTTTTGAAGTATGGATACAGTTTTATCTTTTTAACTCTTTCCAAATAGCTATCCCATTTGTACTTTCCGTGGTGTGTCTTGGTCTGTTTACTCCAACCTGTTTCTGAATGCATTTCTGTGTCCTTTGCTAGTTCATTCTTGCAGTCAGTCCCTTCCTTGTCCATGTCCTCCTCCTACGTAGGCATCCCCTTGATGAGCTTTCTCATTTTAATTTGTGTTGTTTTTCAAAGCTTTAATCATTTTCTTACCTTTTTTAGCACATTTTGAAATATGTCACCATTTTCATTTTATATTGTGATTTCACGCTCTGCTGTAATTGTCTCGTGGAATAATATTGGTTAATTTCAACATATTTTTCTGCCAGTATATTTGTGTGAGCTTCGGATGATTTCCTGTTCTGAGGCTTGGTTTCAAAGAAATGTGTTCCATAGTAGGTGTGATGGTCAATTTTATGGATCACCTTGACTATTCCATGGGTGCCCAGACAGCTGGTAAAACATTATTCTGGGTGTGTCTCTGAGGGTGTTTCTGGAAGAGATTAGCATTTGAATTGGTAGATTTATAAAACAGATTGCCATCTCTAATGTACATGGGTCTCATCCAATCAATAGAACCCAAATAGAACAAAAAAAAAAAAAAAGGCAAAGAAAAAGGCTGAGAGGGGACTCCTATTTGCCTTCGGGTTGGGACATTGGTCTTTTCCTGTCTTCAGACTTGAATGGAAAATCTGCTGTTTTTAGATCTCAAGTCTGCAGGCTTTCTACGGAAACTCACATTAGTGGTTTCTCTTGGTACTCAAGTCTTGGACTCAGCCTGGAACTACACCTGGAACTACACCTTGAATTCTTCTTGGTCTGTGGCTTGCTGACAGCAGATCTAGGGCTTCTTAGCCTTCATAATTAGGTAAGTCTATACCTTATCATAAATCATTCATATACATAGGGTTCTGACTTGTGATGCATTTCACGATTTTTCAATTTTGTGATGTTGCCAAAGCATATGCATTGAGTAGAAATGGTACTTCTAATTTTGATCCTTTCCCAGGTTGATGCTGTGTTATATGATACTCTCCTGATTCACACTGGGCAGCAGCAGTGAAACAAACTTGCCCAACTGTAGGCTAATGTAAGTATTCTGAGCTTAGGTAGGCTAAGCTACGCTATGGAGTTTGCTGAAGCGAATTATGATATCTCATAATATCACTTATGAGATATCATAAGTGATATTTTTGACTTATGATATCTCAACTTATAATGGGTTTATGGGGATGTAATCCTATTGTGAGTCATAAAGTATGTGCATATCCTATTGGTTCTGTTTCTCTGGAGGACCTTCAATAATACATTAGGGTTTGTAATAGTAGGAGCTTATTCATTTATATATGTATGTATATATGTATTTATTTTTATTTTCCCCCCACTCCCCTAGTAGGAGCTTCTTTTGTTGGGAGTTTTGATGACCTTCATGCTTAAGGTACCTCCTCTTTTATTGATATTGTTAAATATTCAGAAATATGACTTTTTTGCATGCCATGACTCTACATCTCAAGATTAGTGAGATTCTAACTCTGCAGGCCTACATGCTATAGGACTCGCTTTTAAAAGAAAAGATTCACTTTTAAAGTTTTATTATTTTAGGATATCATTTTGTAAGATGTATTTGTTTTGGATCTCTTTACCTCTGATCTAAACAGTATTTCTGTAGGCTTCCCAATGTTTTTTATCTACTCAGCATGGATTTTTCCCAACATTTTCCTTCCGATGTAGGTTTTTTGTCTTTCTGAAAAAGCATCTCTGTGGTAGGTTTGGTGATGTCTGGAGATTTATATGCCATCTTCTTCTCCTTGTCCAGTGTGTTTCCCTGGACCTTTTTTACATGGATCTGAATCCTGGAGCTTGTAGGTTTGCAGTATTGATCTGGATACTTTTGAGAACAAGAGTTTGTTTTTTGTTTCTGGGTCCCATGGCCTGTATGGTCCTTTCCTGTTCTCATATCTTTTCTCATGTATCACCGGGCAGAATCTGACTCAGCATGCATCTGACAATGTGGAGTGGCTTGGCCACACTCTCACCACAGGTAGTTAGCTAATTATTGATAAAGGAAAGAGAGCGAAGGGAATTAGACATCAAGCTTAATAAACTGGGGAGCATAAGCTTACTTGTTCACCAAGAAGCTACAGCTTCACACCCCAAGGGATCGTAACATAGCTTGTCAAGGGGATTAACAATCTTTCCTTCCCTCCTCCTGTACTGGATATTTTTGAGGGGTACAGAAGAAGGTGTTCAACCACAGAGGCCTGTCAGTCTAACTAAGGGGTGTAAACCTATCAAAAGACCACAAAAGTTTGGAAAATTGGTTGGTTCTTTTGAAAAAGCACATAGTCCATCCCAAACCCAAGCTGATATAATCCCAGGGGAACAAAGATGTGCTCTTGCTCTCTCTCTCTCTCTCTCTCTCTCTCTCTCTCTCTCTCTCTCTCTCTGTCTCTCTGTCTCTCTCTCTGTCTCTGTCTCTCTCTCTCTCTCTCTCGCTCAGTGATGCACTCACTCCATGCGTCTGTGCACTGTCTTGCTCAGGAGCATGAGACCATGTGGGTCCAGCAGCTGCTGGGGCTAGAGTGGATTGTGCAGGCTCCAACAGACTAAGCTTTATTTTGAAGCAGAAACTCCGGACACTGATTTTGTTTTGGCCTCATTGAGGATACAATTGGATGTTTTCCACGGGGGTAGGGGGGTTGGACAGAGACGGGACATTAGAAACATAGGAGAAGTCTTTGAATAAACCATCTTGTCACACCACATTCTCCCTTGCGTGGGTCCTTGGAATGTTTTTCTCATGATCTTGTAGAAAAGCCTGATTTCCATCGACAACAGCACTCGCCCTCAGAAGTTCTTGCAGGCTTTCCTGCCATGTAGCATTAGTGAATATGTCATCTGTGAATTATTTATTTTACTATCTCACTGGTCTGTTTGATTTTTATAAGAAGGTGTGGGAATATTTAAAGACATTGCTGCAGTCTTGGTCCTGTTGTTAGCAGCTCAGAAATAATTGGTAGTCTTTATTCATAACATTATCATTATTTATTCATTCTAGAATATTAAATTTATTATGTACTTATACAGCTTATAGATAAGCACACATTTTCATGGTTAACTGCCTCTTTGCTTTTTTTTGCAATGCTGTAGGCAGAGAGAAATAACTCTAAGCCTTGTAAAAAAAAAAAAAGACAACGCTTTCTGACTAATAGCACCATCCATGCCCACATTCTAACCTCTATTTGACTTCCTTCTTCTTAATTGGGCTTGTGCTTCCTATGCTAGGACTACACAAACCATTCTAATATGCACAAACATTATTGAATTAAAAAAAAAAACTTACAAGGGCCAAAGTAATAGCCATGGCTTCTGCGTGTGAAATTTGGTAGGGACTTTGGTACTCTACTCTTCACTTTTTCAAACTGTATTTGTGGATTTCTCTTCTTTTCTCTTACCTTCCTGCCATGCCTAAATTTGCAAGTAATATCAAAACATCCTAATAAAAGCAGAGCAACAGTTACCTATAATGGAGCCAGTGCCCCATATAGAGACATCAGTTTGAGAGAAAAGACCTAGGGCCTGTTTTGTTTAAAGCTTGCCTTTAAGGGAATTGGGAATCTCTGTCTCTCTGGCTTTCATTTCTCTCTCACACAGAGGTTTACTTGTCTAGGATTGAGCACTGTGCATCCTTAGTGTGAACACAAGGTACTATATTACCTCTCCTGGTGGATTTTTATTTCATATATCATTATAAGTGGACAATAGATATATTGGAACTTAAGACATTACAGGTAGTGAATTTACAAGTGGGACATCTGAGAATAATTGTCATTAATTCTCCAAACAATTCCACCTAGGGAAAAATCTTAGTGTAGATAGCCTTGAATAAAGGAAGTCAAAGGTCCTTGCTACTCAGGATTATTGTTGAGCTGGTTTTTTTGGTAGAGGCCCATAGTTTGTTTTTCACACTGGTTCTTTTATCTCTCAATCACGCACGAGAGGAGTATTATATATGTGTCTGAGGATTATATTCATGGTTCAGATTAATTCTGATCAACTTTGCATTGATAAGATTAAAAATTCTGTGCTTTGTCCCATGATGTAAGGTGGTCATGTTACACTTTATATCTATATATGGAGCATCTGCATTGTATTTTTCTGATAATGTGGTCCCATTTCCTGTGCCTATTGCTCTCATAACATAACCATGTTATATGGTAACTAGTGTATAGTTTTGTCTTACAGTGTTTGTTTGGCTTTGTTGAGCTTTAAGAGATCATAGGATACTTTCAGACAAGGCTAAATTTCTTGCTTGCCATTAAAGTTCAATGGTTATTGACAAAATAAACTTTTTATTACAAATGCTCTTGAAAATGTTAAAATGTTAAACAACTTGATAAAGTTTATGTCTGCAAATTCAGTGTAATCCACTCTTGTTTTCAAGAGATACCACTATCGATTAGCTAACAAATATGATAAAACACACTTACAAAATTCCATACTCATTATTACTACTGTAAATCACTTGAGTGGTATACATTTGATGGATTCAAGAGTTTACTTATATGATTTTTTTTGCAAAGTACTTTTATTTTATTAAAAACATTATGAACAGAATTTAAAAGTCATCCAGAACCTATCATGGTAAATTTAGACTTCTAGTAACATTGTATTACTGGATCATGGGGTGGAGGGGGGGGTACTGTATAGAATACCTGTGGACCTAAAAATCTTATTTTTATGTTTTAAAATTAGGTCAAATATTAATCTCATCATTTTACTACAGGAGATACAGTAACTTACACATGTATATGTTAAGTGGAGAAATTAACAATCCATTTGTAGAGTTTAAATTCTAATAATTCCCCCATTGAATATATTTATGACAATAAACCTGAGTCCTACTGCCACAGTGTAATCCTATACATCCTTGATATGTGTTTTGCATTTGTCTATATTGTATCTTAAAAATGTTAAAAGTAGCTAAACATAAGTCAACATATCCATTACTCCAGGAATTTTCTTGGAACAAGGTAGTGAGGTGGCTCTAGTAATTGGGTCAGTCTGCCAGAGTTAAATTCGGACTCATCCATTATCAGGTGAGTCATCTTTGAAAAAGTACATGACTTCTTAAGATATTAACTTCTTCATCTATCAAATAGGTAAATCTTGTACTTAATTCCTGGATTATCATGAAGGTTAAGTATGATAGAGTATACAGATTATTAGGAACAAATCTTAAGTGCATAGAAAACACAGTAAGTGGTTGTCAATTTGCAAGCTAACCCCAGGCATTTAGTTATTTATTCTTCCAGGATCAATGTAATCGCTAAATGCATTCAAAGCTCTGCTATTTTTCCAAGCTCTTAAAAACAAAAACAAACAAACAAATGAACGAACAAACAAACAAACAAATGACATTAGCCAAAGAGATAGCATTACAAACTTTTTTTTTTCCATTTGGTATATTTCCTTGGCGCAGAGAGGGTGGTTCTTTTCTACCGTGCACCTAACATATCTTGTTTGCCTTTTGAAAATTTATGCTGCTATTAAACATCAAAAATTGTGTCCCGTGGAAATGCCTTCCTGGGAGGGCACGCTGTTACTGTTGAATTATCTCTTTGTGCTATCATTAGATGCAAAAGCTTTGAAGTAAGACCCAAAGCCAAAATCCTCACAGATGTTGCACGGAAATAAACTTCAAACAGGATGCACAGTGCTCATTCATAGACAGGTAAACATCTGTGAGAGAGAACAGAAAGCATGAGAGGCAAAAACTCACTCAAAGGCTTCGCTCTGAACAAAACAGGCCCTAGGCCTTTTCTTTCAAATCGATATCTCTATTTATATGGCTTCCTGCTTCTCGACCAGGTAACTATTGAAGTATCACATTTTGAACTAATTTTCATTGACCTCTTCCTTAACTCCCTACAGTTTATTTTAAAGTGGGGCCTGTATTCCCTAATGAGAAGCAGCTGTAAGCAAGGGCGACCAAAGGAAAATGAATTTCCTTTAAGAAGCTCTGCCTCTGCTTATGCAGATATTTGAGAAGAAAAGAGGCCAATAAGGCATACAGGATCTCAAGTCTGCAGTTTTAAAACTGGAGATCCTGTAGATGCAATGCATTTAGACTTATCATCTCTTTTTTATTAATAAATTATTGTTTTCCAGAGGCCAAGATGGTGAGATGAGATAAACGATGCCATAAAAAGCTTGACCATTTTTGATAACTCATGGGACATGGATTAAATTCTATTTTTAATAAGTGTACAAAATTTAGATCCTTTTACTTTAATACTTAAAAAAAAAAAAACAATGGATGCCGTAAACATATTGATACCATCACAAAATGAAGAACAAGGAAACAAAACTACAAATTAGAAAGGGTCCATCTGTCAGGATGATGGCTTGATCTCTCGAAGCCTAAAGCGTACTCAGAACCCCAAATCATTTATTACACAATGTTATTGCTGGAGATAAACACCCCAGTTCCCTTTGAGTTTTCAAGTCTCTTGTCTTCCATTATTAGTTTATTGTATGATTTATTTTTCCAAAACCAGGATCTGTCAAATTTGTGCCACTAAAGCTCTTCACCACTTTAATCTTCATTTATGCTTTAAGACAAAGCAGCCTATGCGATGCTCAGCTCTATGAAATGTAAATCCTCTGCCCTTCCTACTGTACAAGCCACGCTTCCCTCACCTCCAAACCTTCTGAAACTGCTTGATGGCACGAGTGCCTCAGAAAGTCCTTTCTCTTCTCAACCTTAGTGAGAATATATCAATAAATAGGAAGAGATGATGATGCTACTGAAGCCTACGAGCACTTCTCATCTCATCTACTTGGCGGATGTTACCTCTGGCTCAGAGGTTCCATTTTCCGTCTCTATGGATGCGCAGCGATTGCTTTGACAGCAAGCCCCACAGGCAAAAGGCAGAAAGTTTCTTGCTTTTTATGCCTGCTTATGCTGGCTCACCAGTCCAGTTCAGTGGTGGCTCTAATGACAACTGGGGAGCTGGCTAAAGATTTTAAACAGCGCTGTCCTCAAACTCTGAGGTAAGAAAAAAAAAGACAATAAACTTGTTAAGAATAAATATACCTTACTCCAAAGATAAAAGAAAATGTGATAGTCTTCTGATTCACACTAATTATCTTTATATTACTCTTATTATTATTATATTATTTTTTATCAAAAGAACATTGTTGTGGACTCTGGCCAGGTAGCTCAGTTGTTTAGAGCTTTGGCCCCATACTCCCAGGTTTTGGCCTTTCAGAGTACATACAAGAAGCATCTAGTAAGTGCACATGTGAGTGGAACAACAAAGTGATCTCTCTCTCTCTCTCTCTTTGTCTAATCAATATTTTTTTTAAATCTCATGAGTTTTGGACAAAAAAATTGTGGGCAAAAACCCTGACTTTATCAGATAGGGGTATTATGACCGGGAAAATTAGAATAACCCTATAACCTTCTTGAAATTGATCTTTTCTATTAGGCTGAATTCAGCTGTAAGTCATTTGAGATCATCAACTGCTGATTAAGGTTTTGTGATGCGGAAAGAGGGAACTATATGTTCATGTTTAGGATCATGCTAGACCCAGAAGTAATTGAATCACTCAGAAATGGACTGTTTTTGTCTTTCAAAACAAAACAAAACAAAACAAAACAAAACAAAACAAAACAAAACAAAACTTAAAACTCTCTCTTCCAGGTTATATACTCCTACCTAAAAAAAAAAAAAAAAAAAAAAAAAAAACCAAAAAAGAGGTTTCCTGACTTCTTTCTTCTATGGCTTTTTGGTGATTTTTATTGGCCATAATGAATTGAGTCATGGCCCCAGAAAGGTACTTCCCTACCATAATATTCAGAACCTTGAAATATTACCTTGTACAGCAAAAGATGTGATTAAGTTAGCAATCTTAAGAGGAGAAACTCACCCTGGGTTAGCCAAGTGGGCCCTAAATGCAATCACATTTACCTTTATCAGAAAGAACCAGACTTTTCAGGCCAGCAGAACATGAGAGTCACCAGCAGACAAGGAGGCTGCGTAACCCAGAGACTGAAGCATTGCATCCACAAACCAAGGAACACTTGGAGTCACCAGGTGCTGGGAGTGGCAGAAACACACAGCTCTGGGAGGAGGGAGGCCCTGCCAACACCTTGATTTAGGACATTTGACCTCTATCATTGTGAGAGAATAAATTTCTATAGGTTTAAGCCACATGGTTTGTGCTAATTTTTTTAGCAGCCACGTGAAGCTAATAATTGACATTCATCACTTTGAACATTTCATGTGTATTTTGGGAATCCCATCAGTGGACTGTGAGGAGGCTAAAAGTACAAATCACATCTCTTTGAGTTGGAATGAGTACCATGTACAATTCCTTACACGTAGCAGGAACTAGAAGACAATTCCCAGGTGAATTAATGAATGCCACCGTCGGAGACAGAATTATTCTGGACACAATTCCTAAATACAATAATTATGAATATTTTGGCAAAAATTCAGTAAGATTGACCAATTATCTAGAGATATACATTTTAGGGAAAGGGTAAAATGAAACATGCCCTTTTGCACTGAAAAGTGGAAAAAGTGACA
>PVKU01007483.1:0-86825 GCA_004027475.1 Anoura caudifer
GTCAAGTGCTTTCAAAAGCACTCCCTACTCTTGGCATTAACCCTAGAGGGTTGCAACCTCAAATAATTTGGTAAACAGATGTTGCTCACTATCCCCCTATTCATTTCACAATATACTCCTTAAGTGAAACATTTGGCAATCTAATCAGGCTTAAGTTTTAAAAGACTTGTTATGTTAATTTTGGAATGTTATGTGGATTTTATATATTGTAGAAAGATCAAGTAAGTCATAGATAGTCTGTAAGTAAGGAATTAAGAAAGTGAAGGAAAGGAAAGTGTAGGATTGTGAAGGAGGAGGGTAAGAAGGAATAAAGGAAAAGATAGATACCATGTTCATGTGTGGCAGAGGAAGTGAAAGTGGAAAGGAAATAAAAGGAATAATAAGCATCTAAAACACTCTAAATTCTAGCCCTAGAAACTACCTGGTCCTGAGAACAATAGGGTAATTAACTCGCTGTTCAAATTCATTGCAGCGTGCAGGAACAGCAGGGGGCCTGTCTTTCCAAGCAGACACTTACTCAGGTGTCCTACAGGCCACTCCCCTCACTGGGGAATAAGCAAAGAATATTAGAGCTCCAGGCCTTCAGCCACCTAGGCCGTCCACAAGAAATCAAGACTGATAATGGCCCAGGATATGTTACACAAGCCACTCAGGCTTTCTTAAAAAACTGGGGAATTCGGCATAAAACAGGTATCCACTATAACCCTACGGGCCAAGCAATTGTTGAAAGGACTCACCAGACCTTTAAAACATTATTAAACAAACAAAAAATGGGGAGTCAGGAAACATCCCTCAGGAATTTAAACATGCTAGCAACGTATACATAAAATTTTTTGAATTGTAATGATAATTTCAAGTCACTCATAGACAAACCTTGTGCAAAACAGGCCTGCAGTCCCACACCCCTTGGTCTCATACAAAGACCTGTGAGGGGAAGGAAAATGGGGAGGCCCCGTTGAACTATTACCTCGGGGAAGAGGGTATGCTTGTGTTCCTCTCCAGAAGGACCTTTGGAGTTGGCAGCGAAGAGGGTGAAGCCACATCACAGAAAAGGCTTTCCCAGCCACGACCCACCTCCACTCCATTGGACTCCCCCGATCCGGACTTCTCTAAGCTCTGTGTCGCTCCCTAAAGTGGAATTCCACTCAGCATCCATGGGCAGATACTCGTCATCGCCTGCAGAGTGCGTTCTCTACCAATCTCAGAGGACAGATTGATCAGCTGCAGCTTGAGCTCCACCAGCAGCTCAGTGACATCAAATGCCTTACTGAACAGAAGGTGTTCCGGACCCTCCTCAATAACCTACAATGACTGAACCCTAAGAACTGGTTTGACAGACTGAATTTATGGGTTTGGGTCATAGCGGCCCTTGGGTGCCTCCTCGTCTTAATGCTTATTTGTGCTTTACGATGTATATGGAGGTTGTTTTCTTGAGATCGTATTAGGGAACAGCAAATAGTAGGTTTCACAGGTTTAACAACTACAATTGATTTCACAAACAAAAAAGGGGAAATGTTGGGAACCGCCCTGCCTGGTTTCAGAAACTGTAACTAACCCCTTGTGGCTAAGGCTGAGTAGAAAGACCTTGGGACCATAAGCCACTTAGGAGACAAAGTTTATCTTCCTTGTAGGGGCACTGCCTCTGCCCACTTTCACTTCACCCTGCTTGGCCCCAGGTGGATGACTGGTTAGCCAACAACAGGTAAGTTCCTTAAAAGAGGGACAACCTAAGATAGGCATGGTTGTGAAAGGGCCCACAGGGAAGGACTTGGGGGGTTATAGAGAAAGAGGGTGATGGACCCTCACCCCTCAGCTTTGACATAGCCTGAGTCCTCATTCTGTCTGCAAAAAGTCTCCTAAGCTCTTGGTTGCCTTACTTCCCCTACCCAACTTAAGCCTGAAACAATGCCTTAATCTTGAAACAATGCCTGAGGTGGGTGCAGCCCTGTGCTGGAAAGAGTGGGTTCCCTAGGGTGATCAGACCTAAGAAAGAATGCATAAAATCCTATGAAATCTACTTTGCTGATACCCTCAATTTAAATGATAAAGGTCCAAGCATGAAGTGAATTTGTTCCCAAAAGTTTTATGGCCCTTTAACTATCTGACCCTGACTCAGAATAAACCCTCAGAGTTCTTTGAATGTTATCTATTGTTTAATCATTTCTGCCTGACAATGATTGATGAGCTTTACGTACACACCCAGTATTCCATGCAAATTAAACCCAATAAAAGCCCGTTGAGGAATAGGTTCTGGGTTCTTCTACTTTGAGAGATCAGCCACCTTTCCTCCCCAAGCAGATCATGTCTTGGTAGGCTTATTCTCCTCGGTGGCAGATGACGCTGGCCGGGGGTGGGGGTGCAGAGAGGGTGGCGGCCTAAGAGTAGAGCCCTCCCCACCACAGGTTGGGCATCATTCCCTCAGACTGAGAGGCCACTGGTTCAATTCCCAGTCAGGGCATATGCCTGGGTTGTGGGCCAGGTCCCCAGTCAGGGGCGAGGTACTCATTGATGTCTCTCTCTCTCTTCCTCTCTCCTTTCCCCTCTCTCAAAAAACAAATAAATAAAATCTTTAAAAAAATAAAGTATAATGTAAGATATAGTAAAACATTTTCAAATATGAAAAATCTGTGCTGTGGTGTATGACTAAGAATGAAATACATTGTTGGGCTCTACTAGTCATGCCATTAACTTCTCAAAGTTATAGCTTCAATTTTCGACATCCAACCCAAGGTACACATTCACAAATTCAAATCCCTCCTTATCTTGTTTTCCTATTACACTAAACTTTCAACGGTGTTTCCAGCAGTATGTCCCAATGTTACAATTTGTTGAGTATGTCATTGCAGGCCACTGGAGTAAGAGTCTGGGTGGCAGAAGCAGGGGTCGTACCCTGGATTATAGACTACATATTGAAGAAGTGGGGCAGTTAGCACATGGGTGAAAACTTGCCTTACTTTCTTCAGCCACAAAATGGAAATAAAATTTCTATCTTAGTGCTGTTGTGAATATGAAATGTGGACTTTTTAGCCAACCCAATACCATTTAGGTTGTAAAAAGAATTTAAAAGATTACAATTTAAAAATGTGTTTTTAAACAGACTGATAAAAAATAGGAGTTCCATACAATGCCAATTTACTTTCTCAATCTTCCTCAGCTCCTTTCTGTGTTGGTTGATTTACCACCATTATTTTTATTTTGTTATTCTGTTATTAATTTCATAAAACTTTAATGACCAATTTTTCACCACGGTCATATCAGAACACAAGCCATATATGTAAAATAACCAAAATACATGATTATACCTCATTAACCTCAGATATTCATTAAAATTCATAAACATAGCCTGTCAATGGTAGTAAGCAAAAACCTTCAAGACTGAATGTTGTCCTGGGGGGAAAAAAAAGGTTCATTGAGCCATATGGTAGCCAGAAAAGGACCAGGCCCTGGGCACAGTGTTTGAACCGCCAGCCACAGGGCTGCATGGAGAAGACAAACGTGTGCCTTCCTGGGGTTGATGGGGGCTCTTCAACACAATGCTTGGGGAAGAAGGATGTAAGTTGTTTTGAAAGAATTTTAATTGGCTAGTAAACAGGCAGGGAGGGTGACACAGAAAGCTCTGATACAGTTACAGTCCTCGGAAGAAACACTTACTGCAAAGTTCATGGATAAGCAGGATGTGCTGGTGTCTGGTGGTCAGCTAGTCTACCTGCCTGGAAGTTGGTTCAAAGTTTCAGCATACTTTCAGGAATGTGGGCGATCTTTTGTTGGTTTTGGCCTGTGGCAGCTGATTAATTTCTCTTGTTTCTTTCTCCCATCCTCCACCTTGCTGTAATTTAGGACACCTTAGAATTTTTCTTGTCAATGCTTTGTACTTATCCAGCCCTTTTATCCTGAAGTTTTGTAGGTTGCAGGGCCAGGGATACTTCCCAGCTGCCTCTGCTGGCCTCATCTGTTTATCAGTGAAGCCACGTGCCAGATGTAGACAGTAGAAGTGATGTTGACCTCATGAAGAAGGGACCTTTCCCCTAAGAGTTGGGTGGCTATGGATAGAAACCTCCTCGTTTACTGCTTGAATTAGGCAGTGGAGCGAAGGCAGTATAATCGAAGTGTACAGAGAGCTGCCGTCTGCAGATTCTTCTCCATGGTTCATGTGTATGTGGTATTTCAACACTGAATGCTTCTGAGATGGCACTGAGTAAGCACAGTGACACTGATCATAATTTTTAAAAGTTTCAAACCGACTTTCACTGTGGTGAAGATGTTACTGGATGGCAACTGGGCCCGGAGGGGGTCTGCCTCAGGCTGGCCATAGTGTGTGGGTTCTTGACTTTGTGCAGGAGAGATTTCACAACATGATTCCGGGTGATTTTGAGAGTACATTTGATAAACCTGGAGACAGTGAAACAAAGGAAGGGCTTAAGGCAGAGGAAGCAACAGGTAAAAAGCCTAAGTGGCGCTCTGCTTTGGCTCCCTAGAACCGTTCCAGGAAAGAGACAAACAGGGCAGCAACATAGGTGTACTCTAGAGCAAGCCTGCATTGGGTCTTTTGTCTTGAGGGTTTTTACCTCTCTTTTGCAGGCAGGAATCTTAGGTGAGGGTTTCAGCAGAATATTCATCAGATTTCCAGGTGCATTTTTAATGTGCTGAGACATCAAAATGAGATTATAGAAGAGTTTAGGATTATTCCTTGGTCAACTTTACTATTTTACTTTTATCTTGGATCTGACTCTAATTGGGTTTTTGTTATTGGTTCCCTTGACTGTATCCATTCTTGGGTTTGGCTGGCACAAATGGCATTAATTGGGTCTCTGTCCAATATATCCTTGACAAAGGTGAGTTAAGCTATTCATTCTCTGATTAGGGAAGAGAGGTATAAACCATTTGCTCTCAAGTGTCTTTTGTCAGGAAAGATAAGGTCTTGCAATTATCTAGCTGGCTGTAATTGTTCAAATTGTTTGGCCTTGTTTAAGTGTCTTTGTGACCAAACAACAAGTGGGGTCGTACCATTCATCTCCAGCAGGCAAAAACTCTGGAGGCAGATTTCGGTGGATAGAGAAAGGAATCTTTTATTCAAAATCTATATAGTTTGAAATAATGGCAGGTTTCTGTCCCAAAACCCATCTCCTCTAAGACATCCAAACAAAACCACCCTGCTACCCTCTGCCAGCTCAGTTCAAGGCTGCACCGAGACCTTTTCTCCCACCCAAAAGTACTGTCCTTTAAGAAACACAGGTGGCTCAGCGGGTTTCCAGTCACTGTCTGGCTTCAGGAACCTTTTGAAGTTGGTGCATCTGGGTGTCCTACTCACTGTGCATTGCCCTCTTCCTGTGGCCACTGCCCTCCAGTGCATCTGTGGGCCTGGCCAGGCAGGACCCAGGCAGCACAGCTCCAGTTGCCAACGCCCGTGGGCTTCCTATGCAGAGGAGGAGCTTGTTGCCTGGCCACAAGCCTTCCAGGGCCCCCTGGCCTGGGCTTTCTCTCCTCCTGCCCCACCAGCCCAACACCTGCTGTGCTCCTTGCCAGGCAGGCCCACCTAGCACTTGGGAGGGGTGCCAGAAAAGTTCCACTACCATGTGGCCTCCAGGGCCTGCTGGCCCACGAATTCAAGCCCCCTCGAAGCTGGGAAAGAGGAGAGAACAAAGACAGTGGTGTTTCCTTGCTCTCAGCTAAAACACTGGGCAGGGAAAGCACACAGGAGGGTATTTGCCTCTCTCTCAGGTCCTGATGCCTGGTTGCTGGGGAACTGTTCATGCTCAGTCCTCTGTACTTTTCAACCCCATCCCCCATCTCTGGGGGTGGTGCAGCCTCTAGCACTGCTTCTGGGGCCCCCACTGCCCTCTGTCCAGCAATCCTGCCAGACCCCCTCTTTACACCTTGTCTCAGTTTCCCATTCCACTTGCTCAGGAATATTCCTAGATTTTTACTATCTTGCCTCAAAGAAACAAATAAACACCAGATTTTTGCTGAGTCTCAAGGAAGACTTCAAAATCTACTCCCAGGAACAGTAGAGTTGATAAGAAGGGAATGGTAAACCACCTTTATTTTAAAGATTCCCTTTTCAAATTCTGTTTGTAACAATTTTTATTTATTTATATATTTAAAAAATATTTTATTAATTTTATTTTTTAGAGAGGGGTAGGGAGAGAAAAAGTGAGGGAGAGAAACATCAATGTGTGGCTGCCTCTTGTGTGCCCCACACTGGGGACCTGGCCCAAAACGCAGGCATGTGCCCTGACTGGGAATCAAAACTGCGACCCTTTTGCTTCACAGTCTGTTGCTCAACCACTGAGCCACACCGGCCAGGACCAAATAGTAACAGAATTTTTAAAGGTTTGCATGATTTGGAGGAGAAAAGAACTGACCTAAAGAATATGAATAGACACATTGAATTATAGATTTTTTGCCTTCAATCATTTTTTCCTCATGGAATTTTAAAAATATACTGCGTTTCTTTAGTTGTAAGGAAGTACAGTAAAACATCTGGTTAACTTTCAACTTGTCAAGTCAATTATTCAAATGAGAAAATTACCCCAAAACACCAAGAAAATAAAATACGACATTCATACTAATAGATAGGGAAAATGAAGTAAAACTAAAGAAAGACAGAAACATTGCTCAATCCAGTGGAAACAGAAAAGGGGTAAAGAAAAAAGCAAATGAAAAGTATAATAAGCATAAAATATAACAAAAGATGATACCCATAAAAACAGACTCAATATTTACAATAAATTGCTTAAACTTAATGTTACCGAACCCAACCAGTAGGGGGAGTAGGGGTGGAGAGTCCTACTTGTCACTAACCAGGCAAATCTCTAAAGACAAGAGTTCGGTGGAAAGGAAAGGAATTTTTTATTTACTTATTTATTTAATTGATGTTATTTTATTTCAATTTTTAAAAATATGTTTTATTGATTATGCTATTACAGTTGTCCCATTTTGTCCCTCCTCTTTATTGCCATCTGTCATGCACCACCTCTCCCACCAGCATTCCCCCACCTTAGTTCACGTCCATGGGTCATACATATAATTTCTTTGGCTTCTCCATTTCCCATATCATTCTTAACCTTCCCTTGTCTATTTTCTACCTACCATTTATGCTTCTTATCCCCTGACCCTTTCCCCCATTCTTCCACCTCCCCCTCCTCACTGACAACCCTCCATGTTATCTACATTTCTGTGATTCTGTTCCTGTTCTACTTGTTTGCTTAGGTTTTTTTTTTCTTTTTTTTTTTAGGTTCAATTGTTGATAGTTGTGAGTTTGTTGTCATTTTACTATTCATAGTTTTTGATCTCCTATTTCTTAAATAAGTCCCTTTAACATTTCATGTAACAATGGCTTGATAATGATGAACTCCTTTAGCTTTTTCTTGTCTGGGAAGCACTTTATCTGCCCTTCCATTCTAAATGATAGTTTTGCTGGGTAGAGGAATCTTGGATGTGGATCCTTGCTTTTCATTACTTTGAATACTTCTTTCCAGCCCCTTCTTGCCTGTGAGTTTTCTTTTGAGACATCAGCTAATAGTTTTATGGGAATTCCTTTGTAGGTAACTGTCTCCTTTTCTCTTGCTGCTTTTACGATTCTCTCATCTTTAATCTTGGGTAATGTAATTATGGTGTGACTTGGCTTGTGCTTCCTTGGGTCCAACTTTTTTGGGACTCTCTTAGCTTCCTGTACTTCCTAGAAATCTATTTCCTTTGCCAGATTGGGGAAGTTTTCCTTCATTATTTTTTCAAATAAGTTTTCCATTTCTTGCTCTTCCTCTCCTCCTTCTGGCACCCCTATGATTCAGATGTTGGCATGTTTAAAGTTGTCCCAGAGGTTCCTAAGCCTCTCCTCATTTTTTTGAATTCTTGTTTCTTCATTCTGTTCTGGTTGAATGTTTATTTCTTCCTTCTGGTCCAAGTCATTGATTTGAGTCCTAGTTCCCTTCCCATCACTGTTGGTTCCCTGTACATTCTCCTTTATTTCACTTTTCATAGACTTCACTTTTTCCTTTATTTTGTTACCATACTCAACCATTTCTGTGAGCATCCTGATTACCAGTGTTTTGAACTGTGCATCTGAGAGGTTGGCTACTTCTTCATTATTTAGTTCTATTTTTGGAGACTTGATCTATCCTTTCATTTGGGCCATTTTGTTTTTTGTCTCCAAGTGACTATTACATGGTAAGGAGTGGAGCTTTACGTATTCACTAGGGTGGAACAACCCATGTTGGCTGCATTGAGGTAGTGTATGTGAGGTAGCCGCTTGCTCAGCTCTCCACCAGCTTTCAGTCACTTCCCTGCTACCCACAAGCAAATTGGGTCCTTCTGGTGCTGATTCCTGGGTGGGTGGGCTAGTATACATTCTAGGATTCTTTGGTTCTCTCCAATGAACTCCCCTGTGAGACTGGGAGTTTTTCCTGCCACCACAATTCCCACAGATTTTTACAACCAGAGGTTTTGAGGCTTTATTTCTTCACACTGGAACCCTGGGTTGTATGGTCTGTCTTGCTCTCCAGTTGTTCCTCCTGGTTTATCATCAAGCAAATGTGGGACTGCCCAGTACACCAGGTGTCACCTCACCTGCCCCAGTCCTCCAAGTGAGAGTTGCCACGAGTCCTCTCTGCCCCGGCTGCCTGTCTCCGTCCTTCCCACCAGTCTGGATGAATATTTCTTTTTTAATTCCTTGGTTGTCAGACTTCCATATGGTTCTACTTTCTTGCAATTCCGGTTGTTTTTTGTTTTAAAATTTGTTGTTGTCCTTTCAGTTGTGCGAGGAGGCAAAGTGTATCTAACTACAACTCCATCTTGTAGTTCATTGATTTAGAGAGACAGAGAAAGGGAAACAGAGAGAGTGGTAGGGAGGGAGAGAGAAAAAGATCAATTTGTTCCATTTATGTATACATTCATTGGTTGGTTCTTCTATGTGCCCTGAACAGGGATTGAACCTACAACTTTAGCATATTGGGTCAAGGCTCTAGCTAAGGAAGGTACCCAGCCTGGTCAAGAACATTTTACTTAACAATGATAACAGAGGTAGAGGGGAGGAAAATAAAAAGCTGTTTAAATATTTGTAACAATCATATACTTTGAAATAAAGACAAGTTTTTGACTCAAAGCCTGTTTCCTCTATGACACCCAAAGAAAAATCACCCTGTCACCCTCTGCCACCTAGCTCAGTTCAATGTTGCACCAGGAACCTCTTCTCCCCCCCCGAAAGTATCTTTTCTTAAAAAAATATATTTTATTGATTATGCTATTACAGTTGCTCCATTTCTCTAGCATCATTCCCCTCCACCCTGCACACCCCCTCCCACCCACATTCCCCCCTTTAGTTCATGTCCATGTGTCATAAGTTCTTTAGCTTATACATTTCCCACACTACTCTTGCCCTCCCGCTGTCTATTTTCTACCCACTGTCTATGCTACTTAGTCTCTGTACCTTTCCCCCCTCTCTCCTCCTCCCGCTCCCCTGTTGATAACCTTCCATGTGATCTCCATTTCTGTGTTTCTGTTCCTGTTCTAGTGTTTGCTTAGTTTGCTTTTGTTTTTGTTTTAGGTGTGGTTGTTAATATCTGTGAGTTTGCTGTCTTTTTTACTGTCATATTTTTTATCTTCTTTTTCTTAGATAAGTCCCTTTAATATTTCATATAATAAGGGCTTGGTGATGATGAATTCCTTTAACTTGACCTTATCTGAGAAGCACTTTATTTTCCCTTCCATTCTAAATGACAGCTTCACTGGATAGCGCAATCTTGGATGTAGGTCCTTGATTTTCATGACTTGGAATACTTCTTTCCGGCCCCTTCCTGCCTGTAAGGTCTCTTTTGAGAAATCAGCTGACAGTCTGATGGGAACTCCTTTGTAGGTGACTCTGCCTTTATTCCTTGCTACTTCTAGAATTCTCTCCTTCATTTTAATCTTGGGTGATGTAATTATGTTGTGCCTTGGTGTGTTCCTCCTTGGGTCCACTTTCTTTGGGACTCTGAGCTTCTGGACTTCCTAGTAGTCTATTTCCTTTGCCAGATTGGGGAAGTTCTCCTTTATTATTTGTTCAAATGAGTTTTCCACTTGTTGCTCTTCCTCTTCCCCTTCTGGTACCCCTATAATTCGGATGTTGGGACGTTTAAAGATGTCCTGGAGGTTCCTAATTCAATTATTTTGAATTCTAGTTTCTTCCTTCTTTTGTTTGGTTGTTTCTTTCGTCCTTCTGGTCCACTCTATTGATTTGAGTCTCAGTTTTTCTCCCATCGCTATTGGTTCCCTGTGCGTTTTCCTTCATTTCACTTACTGTAGCCTTCATCTGTTCATCTAATTTGCGACCAAAATCAACCAACTCTGTGAGCATCCTGTTCACCAGTGCTTTGAACTGTGCATCTGGTAGGCTGGCTATCTCTTGGTCGTTTAGATGAATTGGCTCTGGGGCTTTGATTTGTTCTCCTGTTTGAGCCATTTTTGGGGTTTTTGGGGGGTCTGGTTGCAGCTGTTATGTTGTTCCGTAGTGGGGGGCGGAGCCTTAGGTGTTCCCCAGGGCGGGGCAGCCCAGTGGCTGGGTTGTGGTGCCGCATGTGGGGGCGGGGTCAGAGAGGGAACAACGGTGCTTGCTCCACTCTCTCTCGGATTCCAGTCCTTTGTGCCACTGCCCCTTTGCCTGTATTATCTGCACACGAATTTGGGACTGCCTGGTCAGCCAGCCCTCTTGTGCAGCCTCATTGGGTCTGCACCGTTGCTACCCTGTGCCCAGGGTGCACTAGCCGCTGCCTGTGTGCCTCGGGTCTGCTAGCTGCTGCCTGTGCTCCTGGATCTACCAACTTCCACTTTTTCCTTCCCTGACTCCGCCCCTCTTAGCGGTCTGGATGAATGGTTGTTGGACTTCCGTACAGTTCAGTTTTCTCTCAGTTCTGGCTGTTTTCTTGTTTCTAAATCTATGTTGGCCTTAATTTTGGTTGTGGGAGGAGGCACAGTGTGTCTACCTATGCCTCCATCTTGGCCAGAAGTCCCAAAAGTATCTTAAATGTAGGTGGCTTAGCTGGTCTCTAGTTGCTGTCCAACTTTAGGCAGCTTTCGGAGTCTGCACATCCAGGCCTCCTACCCCAAGCAGCTGTCCTCTTCCTACCTATGCTCACAGGGCAACTGCAGATAGGCCCCCACTGGGGGATGGCCCCAGAGCCTGCAGCCCCGGCTCAGATTGGCATTGCCTTGTGATTTTTGAGGTGGCGGCCAGCCCCTAACAGGCCTGAGCCTCTTCCTCTCCCCTCTTAGTGTCCCTAATGTCCAGGCCAGGGTAAAAGAGGAGATCAAAAGGCAGAACCATGTTTTTAGGTGCTCCTTTTTTTTTTTTTAATTGCATGACTCCGCTCCCAGCGTGTTTTTGGGTTGCTGGGGTGACTTATGCATGTGCAGCTCAAACCCTCCCCTATTTCACTGGGTGTGTGTCCCCGTTGTATCATTTAAGGAGTTGGAATATATTCTGGTGACTCTTAGGGAGAGGTGGGAAGTACCTATCCTTAGATCTCTGAATAGAGTCACCTGTGATCACATCAAATGTGCTAATTTTATATTTCTGCCTTTAGGCATCAGTACATATGTTTTTAAGTCTAAATCCCATGGAAGTTATTATTTGCGTTAATGGTTTCACTATCCTTTGTAGATCTCCTCAGTAGGTAGCTAGCCTTTTAAATACAAAGGACACTCTGTAGAGTAGGTTTCTGTTAATTATTGTCACTTTAGATACTAGTTGGCTACATTCTTCTTATAAAATAAGCTGATACGCACAAGATCTATAATTCCAGGTATGATTTTTTTATTGTGAGTCAATCTGTGAAAGATGGTGCTGTCATTCCCACTCATTGTAATGTCATCCATGACACAGCTCACCTGAGCCCTGCTGCAGTGCAGTGTCTAACTTACAGACTATGCCACATGCATTTTAATTTGATAATAAGTACTTTTCAATATAGATTCTCCTTCAGGTCTTTAAAATTGCTCAAAATGAAATCTTTACTTTTTGAGACTTTGTATGGATATCTATGAAAATTTAAATTTAGGGAAAGTAGATGTAAAATTAAAAAATCTTTTTTGTTCTTTCAACTAAAGGGTATTATTGGGGGAAAGCTCCAAAAGTCTAAATGCAGGATTGATTCCAAAGAATTGACATGTAGCTTTATTCAATTCATAAGAACTTTAATATGAGAAACTTACATACACAGGCAAGGCAGCTGCTTCTGGGAAGAATCCACATCCCTCCCAGGTCTTGGTGTCTTTTTTTTACAGGTGTTTAATAGTAAAACCTTGTGGTGGGCCGTCACTTAGACCACCAGAAACACTCTATACATTCATTAACCTCCTTCCTGGGGGCATGATGTTTATTTTGGGGGAGTCATCTGGTTTCCTGCATAGTCAGCCAAGCCTGAGGCCACAGAGAGTTGAGAGTCCAACATTTCCCAGACACCTTTGCTGCTGGAGCCATGTTGCATTTCAGTGAGACTCCCTGCAGTTGTCATCTGAGTTCCTGCTCCTAGTCACTACACCAGTAAACTGGCTTACCTTGTGGACCAGAGTGTTCAACCACAGTACTCTTTGCCATTGTTTGTTTTTAACCTTTGACTTATAGAAGAAAGCCTGATGTAATATTGAAAAATCACAACTTGTAAATTAAATTTTTCCCTTTGAATCTGTACATCTGAAGTATTTTCCTAGATACATAATTTTAATTTTAATAATTGTTAATTGGACATGGAGGAGATTCAGAGTGATAAATGCTGTTTTCAATACCACCACTAACTTAACATGAGACTTCTATTTTCCAGACAGGTGCACTGACAAGTGAGGATTTTGTCTTGCAATTTACCTTTCAAATATGTTACAGTGACTTATCGTTGAATGTGCCCAAACACGTTGTACTCCTAGCAATGCTACTCTACTAATTGTAAAAGGTGTGCATTAGTAATATGGTGAATAGACCTATGAAGAAGTAAATTCTATTTGGAAAGTGATATCTACTTTATTTTTTTGACATATCTTAATTTTAAAGGATAGCAAAAAACCCCCAAAACAAAATTAAGTGGAGTTTTGTGTCTACTATTTTGTATGAAAGAAATAACATATATACATAAAGTATTGTTTATTCTTTGTACTGAGGTGGGAATTTGTGTTTTTGGTAGAGCTGTAATAAGGAGAAAATTGTGATTTAAAAGTTGGCAGTTTAAGAACACTTCTTTCCCAAAAAACAAGGGAAATTATGAGTTCTAGTAGCATTTCTGTTTAATTCATTCTCTTGTGTATGTTCCAAGTGTGATGTTAATTACGTTAGCTGTGCCACACCAGAAGAGAATTTTGAGTGAGTTGTTTAAATGAAGCTATTATCTTTTGCCTCAAAGCAGACACATTTTTTCTGTGTATTTAAAACTGTATTTAAATATACTGAGGAAAAAATATGTAAAACTTTGTTCTCTTATCTCCTACAGCAGTATTTGGAGGCAAGGGGAAAAGGGAGAGAAAATTAGCTTCAAATATACCAGAAAGGGTATGTTTAAAAACAATATAATTACTTTGATTATCAGTTAAGCAATTTAGGTTTGCAGTTTAAACCAGTCTTATAATAAGTAAAATTAAAACAAAAGTCATTTTAGAGACATGTTACCTGTAATCCAGGTAACAACCTACCAGTAGTATTGCCAATAATGATAAATATAGTGCAGGGGATGGGTCCATAGTTTAAAACAAGTTAATGCAGCATGTTCTTTTCTGAAGCTAGAATCTGATTTATGATAATACAGCTCTAAAGATCTATAAAAGTAACTTTGGATGAACAAATTCAAAGTAGTTATTAAAAACTTTCTGAATATTTCTTATAAATGCAATACAAATGTCATTTATTCATGACACTATCTGATAACTCCTAGATTTGTCTACTTAAAATTCAATTAAGATATACATGTTAAAATCATTAATTTGGTTCTTGTTAAATATTTTTATAACATATACTGGTGTTAGACTTCTTATTCTAGCCATTAGAAAAACATTTCAGAAGACATTTTTTGGCCCCTTTCCATTCAATTTCTACTTGAAGTAACTATCACTTTTATTTCTGTCAATATAGATTAGTTGGCCTGTTGTTAATGGATTAATAAGGTATACAATCTTTGGGGCTGGTTTCATTTTGTGTATAGGCAAGATAGAGCTTGTTGGGCTTGTGGGTCTGAGGAGCTTTCTCCTTGTGATATCTGGGGTATCAGGGAAGAAAGCTGCATCCAATCTTAAGCTTACTCAAAAAACAGAAACTTCCACCAAAAAAAAAAAGTTACCAAATGGCTAATATCACAATATTTTCTCAACCCTCTGTCCTGGGTATAAAGTAGGAAGAAGATGGCTTCTGGAGATACTGGACCCAATAGGCAACTCAAGCATGTAGAAGATGAACATGGCAAATTCATGCATAAAATACAAATGAACCACGTTGGTCATAATTTAATCACAGCTATACCCAGATACAGGGGAGACTGGGAAAGGTAATGTTCAGACTTTGGCAATGTGCCTAATTAAACATTTTATTACTATACACCCTGACAGGTGTGGCTCCGTGGATTGAGTGCTGGCCTATGAACCAGAAGGTCCCTGGTTCAGTTCCCAGTCAAGGCACATGACTGCGTTGTGGGCCAGGTCCCCAGTTGGGGGCATGCGAGAGACAACCCATCCAAGTATCTCTCCCACATCAATGTTTCTCTCCCTCTCTTTCTCCCTCCATACCCCTAAAATAAATAAATAAAATCTTTTTAAAGTGTCACAAATCACAGCTTTAAAAAATTTATTGTTTAGAAGAAAATGAGAAAGAATATGGTGGTGTGGGAAGGGGGCTGATAGCTAATGTTGCTGTTACAACATTTATTCTCTCTTTTTGTCATTTTGGCCCTGGGCATAGGACTGGAAGTGGGGGAACTGCCATGACCAGAGAGGATGCAGCTCTTTAGAAATGCTGCTACCTTTATCCTAAGATATGAAAGAAGAACTTAGAAGGGACAGGGGAAGAAACTAATAGCTGATACATCAAGCGCTTATTACGTACTAGGTGGACAGTTTCATCATTTGAGTCCTCATTCAAGACTTTATTTATATTTATTGATTGATTTTTAGAGAGAAGAAGGGAGAGAGGGGAGGGAAGGAGGGAAGGAGGGGAGAAAGAGAGAGAGAGAGAGAGAAACATTGATTTGTTGTTCCACTTATTTATGAATTTATTGATTGATTCTTGCAGGTGCCCTGACTGGAGATTGAAGCTGCAAACTTGGAGTATTGGAACAAGGCTCTGACTAACTAAACTACCTGTCCAAGACTTTATTTAATCCTTACTAGATTCATCCATTCATTTAACACACATTTACTGAGCACCTATTATGTGTCAGCTCCTATGCTAATCATTGAGAGAGGGGTACAAAGGTAGAGTCCTCCATCCTTACTGAAATTACAATATAACTAAGCAGGTGCAAGCACAGCTTTTGAGCCAGTGTGCCTGGGTTCAAATCCTAACTTATTAGTCCTGTGAATGTGCAGGTCACTGTAACTATCTGTGCCTCAGTTTCCCCACTTGTAAAATAGGAATTATAACAATATTTACATTCTAGGACTACTATGATGCTCCAATGAAATGGTAGATGCAAAACTCTCACTCCAGTGTCAGATACGTAGTTAATGCCCAATGCATGGGAGCTATTATTCTAATGCGGAAGACCTATCTGAAGTCATATCTGCTAATGAGTATGAATAGCGAGAAATGTAGAGTATGCCATCCACCAGAAGTGGCTAGAAATCTGAGTGCCATTCCTTTTCCTTGGTTATTCTATTGAGATACAACTTACCATAAAGTACAGACTGGAGTGCCTTAGTCCAATCAGCTGGGTGATGTGGTCATCCCTGGTCCAGGCAGCTGTTGTTAATGTGAACAATATTATTGAAGGGATTGGAGAAGGTTGTAAAATAATGAGGCTGGAGTTCAAGCAGTGTGCCTGTGGGTGAGGCCCAGAGAAGGTGAGAAAGGCATTTTTTCTAGATGATCTATGAGCGCTCCAGGATGTCCCTGCTGAGTTTGTTTTGGTTCCTCTTCCACAGAAGTTGTTCTCTAAATGTCAGACTCTATCCTCTAAAACTCAGTATTCTCACCTGTAGAAAGGGGAGAGGGTGTGAATTCAAATGGTCCATCTAACTTTTGGAGCAACTGTGAGGATAAGAATCAAATGTCATAATTTTTATGGAGAATCTTGGTGCAACTGCTATGTGCATGCATAAAATGATGAATTTACTGGTGGCTACAAAAGAAGAATTATATTGAGCTGCTGAAGCCAATCTTGGCCAAGGCTCTTGGGGCACAGAGAACACCCCACCCATTCTGATTCATTCATTGAGTGACTGCTTTCATTTTGATTGATGAAAGATTTCAGAGAACATGACTGAAACAAAGGGCAGACTTTAACACCATTTTGCAGCTTCTCTCCCTGAGGCTGTGTGAGGGCTTTTGATTCTGTCTCTTGCTTATATATGGCTCCATTGTCTGTGCAGAAGGTCTTGCTTTGGTAATATGTTGGTTTGAATGGGCTGAGTCTTGGGCTACTCTGTTATGACTGCATTTCTGCTTAGACATTCACTCATTATTTGACTGTACCAGGAGCTCCCTCCCTGTATCTGGTCCCAACCCACAATGACTCAACATCTGACTGGGAAGTATAAGCAAGGGATGGATGCTACCCTGGGTCAGCTGTCAATTTTGATCCAATTAAATTTGGACAGAGGAGTGAATACATTGGGTATGAGCTTCTGCCACTACACAAGCATGGGGCTTGTGTAGATGAATGTGGACATTTTCAATGAATGAGAAATAGCTTATGTGGGCAACCTACACAAAGTGGACTCCAGAATGACATTGAACTGAGACTCTCATGAAGATAATAGTGAAGAAGTCAAAGTCGTTCTTTGGTTTGTTTATATAACAAGCATATGCTAAACATTTGTGGTAAGCAGGTACCATTCTTGACCATGGGGACACAGTGAGGCACATTTCTTACAAAGTCTCATTAGACCAGGAGAATAGATAATTCAACAAAGGAACAAAGTGGGGGTCCCAAGTGCTTTCACAGAAGGCTGACCTGGATGTAGGATGAGGTAGGCTCAGAAGATGACTCGGTCAATTGTATCGGGCTTATTAGCAGTGATTCCTAGACTGAGTGTACATCAGTTACTTAAAAGTCTTTGTAAGACACTGATGGCTGAGTCTGACCACCAGAGAACCAGACTCAGGTTTGTCGGCCAATAGATGCTGAGAATTTTCATTTCTAAGAAGTTCCCAGGTGGTGCTGATTCTGTTGGTCTGGGGTCCACACTTTTTGAGAATTGTCTCAGAGGTTTGAGTATTAAAAGGTGAAAACATAGGGAGGGGAAGGAGAGTTGACTCCAAGTTATGGAGTTATGACCTGGCATTCGATGTTCTGTAACTACACGTGTTTATGAAACAGAACCACTGAGTTCTATTGCCCACCACCACCAAAAAAAAAAGTGACTCCTAATGCCAGAGTCTTACAAAAAGGAAAGGAACTATTTATTCAAAAGTTAGATTTAGACCAGTGGTGGAACTCTGCCCTTAAATACCACTTCCTTTAAAGAAAAAAACCTATGCCATAGGTACATCATAGGGTTATTGTAGGTTAAACGATTTAATGTGTGTTAGGCACTAGGACATGTGTTTAAGGATATTCATTGCAATAGCAAAAATATGAAAGCATTCTAAAGATCTATTGGTATGACACTGGTTATATAAGTGAAGGTAATTTTATTCATTGAATTTTTTAATCCTCACCTGAGGATGTTTTATTGATTTTAGAGAAAGAGGAAGGGAGAGAGAGAAAAACATCAATGTGAAAGAGAAACATGGACTGGTTGCCTGCCATACATACCCCAACTGGGGATCAAACCCTCAACCTAGGTATGTGCCCTGATTGGGAATCAAACCCACAAACTTTGTTGTACAGGATGACACTCCAACTAACTTGGCCACCCAGTCAGGGCTTATTAATTGGATTTTGATACAGTGTTAATCCAGGATGACTTGTTTTCCTCATTGTTTAGGGCAGTGTTAGTATATGTCCCTTGTTCTGCATAATTGACAACATCTCATTTCATGAAAAAAAATATCCTGGTTTGGACTTTCTTATATGGTTACACTTAGGTGTAACCACATGGTTGCTGTGTGAGGATGGGAAATTTTCTTTCAGATAACTTACTGGAGTAACCCAACAACCTAATAATTCAAGTGAATAAAAGTGAAAACTCAAAAAATAGGATTTACAGTTAGACACAGGTATGCGCACATGTGTGGGTGGCACATCCATGGAAGGAAATGCAGGAAATTGGTAAGTGCATGTTGAGGAGAAGGCAGAATTGAGAGAGTGGCAATCAGGCAGTTTGATTTGCTTTTCTTTCTTTCTTTCTTTCTTTCTTTCTTTCTTTCTTTCTTTCTTTCTTTCTTTCTTTCTGCTATGAATGAGTGTTCTCTCTCAGACACACATGGGCACATGCACATGCGCACACACACACAAACAAATAAAATAATCATGGGAAAAGTTCTTGGCAAGAGTTGGAAGACTGTTCCATGAATATTTTCTCCCAGGAGCTGCCTGGCTGCCTCCACCTGCCTGATGCCTATTAGTCTCAGTCACTGAAAGAGCCCCTGGTGGTACTCATGCTGCATGAGACAGTTTCTCAGTGAGTCACCAGGTAGGATCGAGTGGTGCTCATCAGTTTGATAAAAGTTCAAACATGGTGCTAGTGCTGGGTCTGAAGCCATTCAGCTAAAGTCCCAGGGTACACAAGTCTAGCTGCCACCCAACCAGGTGCCTGCAGACCTCTGTGGTGGGACAGGGTCCCAGGGAGACATCAGGGTGAGGCTTGTAAAGTTTATCAGACTCCAACAGACTAAGATTTGACCACATAAAGGGAAGGCTCTGTACTAGCTGGGCTTGTGAGGAAAAAAATGGCCTCCATCCTAGCGCTATACAACCCAGACTGTCCCAGATTCTGCTCAGCAAGTTTAAACTACTCAGCAAGGTGGGGCCTCTGGGAGGGTGGGGCTAGTGGATATTCCATGGGGGGAGGTGACATCATGGGTGGGTGAAGGTGAGGGGAGTGGTCCCCACCCC
The DNA here is from genome assembly GCA_004027475.1 of Anoura caudifer. Lineage (NCBI taxonomy): Eukaryota > Metazoa > Chordata > Mammalia > Chiroptera > Phyllostomidae > Anoura > Anoura caudifer. The sequence goes on from PVKU01007483.1 coordinate 19,161, forward strand.
AGAACCACACAACTTTGTCTCAGATTCTCCCCAGACCTCCTGGGGAGCTGGTGCTTGGTAAGGCAAGACCACCAGGAGTTGGGAGGGCAGGGATACCAGATCTATCCCTGCTGAGGGGGAGGTGTCTGTCAGGTTCATGGGAAAGTGGGGGGGGGGAAGACCTCACCCCAAAGCCACACAACTCAGTTACTGATACCTCCTGAATCTATCCAAACCTCTACATCCTGGCCCAAACAGCTGACTCCTCATCAGGGCATGAGCCCTGCAGGAGGGCTGACATGGAGGCCAGAGGGTGGGGCTATTGCATTATCCAGGCTGATGCCCTAAGGAAGGGAGTGCTCCACTCAAGAAAGATTGTATTTGCAGTGTGGGAGAAAAACTCAGCACAGGGATCCTGGCAGCTGTCCCTTCAGTTCTCTCCCCAGAGCCACAAATCCCAGTCTCCCCTCCCATGACTCTAGTCTGCTCCATCCTCCTTCTTCCAGAGCTCAGGGTGAGTGGCTGTGAATGAGATTTTGTGCATTGTCCCTTTAAGAGGGTACCTGTTTCTTTAGCAGACTTCTGCCTCTCCCTAGTGGACAGAATCGTTGCTGATGTTCACAGCCAGGTGTTGTGGATGCCTCTTCCTGGCTCTGGTGCTCTGAGTGGGGCAGCCTGGTGAGGGTTTGAGAACCCACACACCTGAGGGGGAATCTTTGCTGCTGAAATATCCCTCCAAAATCTCTGCTGCTTCCGGTGGGAATAGGGCTAGCCCTTTTTGCATCTCTGCCCTCCCTACCTGTCTTATTGTGATTTCTTTTTTCTGTAAATCCTTGGTTATAAGACTTCTGTTCATCTAGTCTTGACTTGGTTATTCAAGTTGATTGTTCTCTATTTTAGTTGTAATTCCAGTTTGGTCTTAGGAGAAGATGAGGGTACCTTCTACTTACTCTGTTGCCATCTTGGATCTCAGGTCTTTGCTTTTCATCATGTTGAATATTTCTTGCCAATTCCTCCTGGCCTGCAAAGTTTTGGTTGAGAAATCAGTTGACAGTTTCATGGAAGCTCTCTTATAGGTAACTAACTGCTTTTCTCTTGCTGCTTTTGAGATTCTCTCTTTGTGTTTAACATTTGGCATTTTAATTATGATGTGTCTTGGTGTGGGCCTCTTTGGGTTCATCTTGTTTGGAACTCTTGACATTTCCTGAATTGTATGCCTATCTCCTTTGCCTTAGAGAATTTTCCTGTCATTTCTTTTATCAAATAGGTTTTCAGTCCCTTACTCTCTCTTCTCCTTCTAGTATCCCTATGATGCAAATGATGTTACACTTGATATTGTCCTAGAGGTCCCTTAAACTATCCTCATTTTTAAATATTACTTTTTCTGGCCCTGGATGGGTAGTTCAGTTGGTTAGAGAATTGTCCTGATTTGCCAAGGTTGTAGGTTCGATCCCCAGTCAGGGTACATACAAGAATCAACCAATGAAGGTATGAATACATGAAACAACAAATTGATGTTTCTCTCTGTCTTCTTCTAAAAATCAATAATAAAAAATTTTATAGTTATTTTTTCTTTTTGCAGTTTAGAATAGGTATTTTCCACTATCTTGTCTTTGAAGTCAATGATTCAATCCTCTGTTTCATCTAATCTGCTGTTGATTCCATCTAATGTATTTTTTTCATTTCTGTCTGGTTCTTTTTTACAGTTTCTATCTTTTTATGTAAGTTTTGCTGAGTTCATCTGTTCCTCCCCTAAGTTAATTGAGTATCTTTATAAGCAGTGTTTTTAACTCTGACAGATTGCTTGCCTCCATTTTGTTTAATTCTTTTTCTGGAATTTTATCGTGTTCTTTCATTTTGGACATGTTTATTTGTGTCATCATTTTGGCCTCCCTGAGATTGTTTCCACATATTAGGTAAATCCGTTATATTTCCCAGTCTGGGCAGAGTGGCCTTATGTACTATGTGCCCTATGGCAGGGGTCCTCAGCCCCCAGCTGTAGACCAGTACCAGTCCATGGCCTGTTAGAAACCAGACTGCACAGCAAGAGGCGAGTGGCGAGAGAGGGAGCAAAGAAGCTTTGTTCGTGTTGCTGCCGGAGTTCTGCACCCTGCTCCCCACCCCACCCCACTCTGTGGAATAATTTTCTTCCATGAAACCAGTCCCTTGTGCCAAAAATGTTGGGGACTGCTGCCCTATGGGGTCCAGTAGTGCGGACTTCCTGCTCACTTAAGTCAGGTGCTCTAAGGGTGTCCCTTGTGTGGGTTGTGGGTACTCTCCTGTTGTTATTTTGCCTGATTGCTGTTGGCACATCTGTTGATGAATTGACCTTCAAGCTGACTGAGTATGAAGACTAGCTATGACTACAGATGATGAGCTGTTGTGCAAGGCCCAACCCTATGGAGTGGGATTCCATTTAGCAGGGATCTGGTTCCTGCTGACCCCATCTTTTGTGTGTGTTGTTTGTGGAGTTAATTGGGTGATGCTTTGGTGTAGGCTGAAGCTGGCTACTGGGCATGTTTGTTCTAGGGCCTCTTAGTAGGGGCTCAGTGCAGGCCCAGTTCAGGCACTCCCTGTACCTGGCCTGGAGCCACATGACAGAATCTACAAAATTATCTGTGGTTAGTAGCTGCTTGTGCTGGCCTTATGGGTGTCTGGGAAAGGCTATTCCATGAAGTGAGGCTGGCTGCCACCAGTGCCGGGTTTGAGGTCACTTAGAAAGAGGTACAAGGCATGCCAAGGACAGCCACTGCTTGTTTGGAGTTTGCAGACATTTGAGAGATTTTAAGAAGGTCTGTAGTGTAGGCGAAGGCTGGCCACTTGTGTGAAACAGCTCCTAAGGAAGGTTTGGTCCAGGTGCGTGAGTTGAGTGGGGCTGGATCTCAGGGAATCACCAGGGTGGGGTGAGTGGTGTTAACTAGGTTAATGGAGATTCAGATTTGATGCCTGCTTTTACTCGTTGGCTGTTTGGAGTCAAGGGCTCAACAAATAAACAATGGCTTCTGGCATCTCTTCTGTTCAGGAGAGAGCTGACCTCCCAGTCCGTGCCCTAAAGCCAGACAATTCAGTGCTTCCCCATATGTTCCTGGCTCTTTTTGAACTGCTGTCCCTCTGCTAGAGCTCAGGGCGAGTGTTTGTGAGTGAGTCTGTAATCCAGCACTTTAAGAGGAGGCCTGCATCTCCAGCAACCCTCTATCTCACGGGGATAAAATCCCCACTGATTTTCATAGCAAGATGTTGTGCGGACTCCTTTTCTCAACACCGGCATTTGGGACTGGTAAACCTAGTGTGGCGGTGGGTCCCCTCACTTCTAAGTGGGTGACCTCTGCAGCTGGGATATCCCACCAATTCCCTACCACCCATGTGGGTGTGGGGCCAGCTCATTCCACGTCTCTGCCCCTTCTATCAGTCTTGAAGTGGCCTTCCTTTATATCCTTTGTTATAAAAGTTCTGTTCAGTTAGTGTTCAGGTGGTTCTCAAGGAATTATTTATTTTTAGAGAGAAAGGAAGGGAAGGAGAAAGAGGGGAAGAGAGACATCAATGTGTGGTATTGCACACCCCCTACTGGAGACCTGGCCCACGCCCCAGGCATGTGCCCTGACTGGGAATCCAACTCACAGCCCTTTGGTTTGCAGGCCGGCACTCAGTCCACTGAACTGCACCAGCCGGGGCGGGGGTGGTTTTGTATAATTATAATTTTGTTGTGTGGTCTTGGGTAAAGGTGAGTATAGCATTTTCCTACTCTGCCATCTTGACTGGAAGGCTGTAGTAACTTTTTCAATCCTCTCTAAACTATTGTGAAATAAATGCTATAATAATACCTATTTTATAGTTGAAGAACTGAGATCTACAGAGGTTAACAAATTTCCTTGAGGTCACACAGCTAATAAATTTTGGAAGCAGGATTTGAACCCAGTTAATCTGGCTCCAAAGCCTGTGCTCTGCATAGATAAAATGTTTGGGAGACCCAGAAAAACTGTAACTCTTTTTTACAGGGATTGTAAAAAATCCTGAGCTGAGCTGTACCTAAAGGAGTTGCAGGATCTCAGATAACAGAAGAGTGAGCTTGAATGGTATTCTAAACACAAGGAAAAGCAAGAGCAAAGGTAAAGTACAGAATTCATTTTGATAGTAAAGGAGCCTGCAGCAATTTTGAGTGGGGAATAATGGGGTGGGAAAACAGATAAAACTTGAGAAGCTGAAAAAGGTTGGGCCAGGTTGCAAAGGAGTTTGAGTCCTCTCCTTTGAGAGTTCAGACTTACCAAACGATGAATTTATAAATTCTTGGTGCTTGGAAGTTATCAAAAGAAAATTTCTAGTAAAAGCAAAACTGTTTTTATTCTTTAAAATTTTTATTTTTATTTTTAGAGAGAGGGGAAAGGAGGGAAAAAGAGAGGGAAAGAAACATCAATGTACAAGAGATACCTCTGTTGGTTGCTTCTTGCACGCCCCCTACTGGGGATCTGGCCCACAACCCAGGCATGTGCCCCAACTGGGAACCAAACTGGCAACCCCTCGGTTCCCAGGCTGGTACTCAATCCACTGAGCCACACCAGCCAGGGCAGCAAAACTGTTTTTAAAGTTGGTATGAAGTGGAAGGGTACACTATTTGATACTACTTTAGTTTCCACATGCAGCTTTTATTGAAATGTGGTTTTGAGGTTTACAGTTAGGGTAGGCTTGGCAGAGCTTAAATCCTATTACACTACCTTATTGTATCTTGCCTCTATTTTTAACTTAAATATTAATCCAATGTTATAATGTTAGCTTACTAAGAATAAAGATAAATTAAGGCATTTTAATTTAATTTTGAAAAATAGGACTGAAGATCAGACATGGGTATATAATTTCTTAAAAGCAGATTATTGCATAAAATAAAGATATTAGTATAACTGGTAATTTTTTACATATACAATTTTGAATGAATTTAGAAGAAAAAATGCCACCAGGATTGACTCTTTCTTTCTCATAGAGCTCCTATAAGTTCTTACAGGGTACTTGCTTTTGCAAAAAGTCAGAATGCACACATTTCTTAAGCAGACTATTGCAAAGAAGTGATATAAATATTTTAGCATTTTTCTTACATATAACTTTAATTTTTTATTTATTGGTTTTAGACAGAGAGAAGAAAGGAGAGAGATACATCAGTTTGTTGTCCCAGTTATTTATTCATTCATTTGTTGACTCTCATATGTGCCCTGACTGGGGACTGAACCCCCCACCTTGGTGTATCAGGATGAGTCTCTAACCAACTGAGCTACCCAGCCAGGGCCACATATGCTTTAAATAAATTTTAGAAGAAAATAAATCACTGGTACTTTTTCTCTTTTTGCAAACCACAAACACTGGTATACACTGAAGTTTGATAAGACAACTGATTTTGGAGATTGAAAGCCCTGAATGTGTTTCTCAAGTTCACCATTTAACTGGCTATGTGAGCCTATCATCAGATAGGCCCAATAACTTGACCATCTGTATGATGGACATAGTAAGTACTTTATAAAGTTATGAGGGTGAGAATGTTTTCACCGGACATGTAGAGTTGCATCATAAAAATGTCCAACTTCCAAAGATCGAACTACACATGCTTAGTAGATCAAGCCAAAACATTCACAACTATAATTTTCTCACTTTAACTCTAAAGTTAATTAGTTATCACAGCCATAATTCTGTTCTTACTCATTCCTAAGTCTTTTGAAAGTGATTGGAAAGCAGCATGTTATTGTTTATATGGTTTTGTCATTTAGAAGGAAGAAATTAATACGTCAGTACATACTATGTACTAGACTGTAATTTAAGTTCCTCCACATATTTATGACAGTTTATTCTCCTCAGAACTCATGAGATAGGAGTGATTTTCCTGAAAAGAAAACTGAGGCTCAGAGATAAACTCATAAGTGGAAAAGTCCACTAAAAAGTCTATGTCTGGGACTTCTGGCCAAGATGAAGGCGTAGGTGGATACACTGTGCCTCCTCGCACAACCAAAATTAAGGACAACAAAGATTTAGAAACAAGAAAATAACCAGAACTAACAGAAAATTGAACTGTACGGAAGTCTGACAACCATTCATCCAGACTGGTAAGAGGGGTGGAGTCATGGCAGGAAAAAGCAGAGGTTGGTGACTGGGAAGCACAGGAGCCCCAGGCACACAGGTGGCGGCTAGCGGACTCCAGGCACGGGGTGGCAACGGGCAGACCCAGTGAGGCTGTGCAAGGCGGCTGGCTGGCCAGGTGGTCCCACATTGGTGCGCAGATAGTCCAGGCGAAAATGGGGAGTAAGACAGACCTCACAACCCAGGGCCCCAGTGCCAGGAAATAAAACCTAAAAACACCAATTGAAAACACTTGTGGCAGTTGAGGTGCCAGGAGAGACTCCCAGCCTCACAGGAGAGTTCGTTGGAGAGACCCACAGGGTCCTAGAAATGTGCACAAGGCCACCCACATGGAAATCAGCACCAGAAGGGCCCAATTTGCTTGTGGAAAGCAGTGGAAGGGACTGAAATATGAGAGAGAGTGGAGCAAGCACCATTGTTCTCTCTCGGACTCCGCCCCCACATACAGTGTCACAACCCAGCCACTGGGGTGCCCTACCCTGGGGAACACCTAAGGCTCTGCCCCTCACTATGTAACAGGCACAACCAGACTCCCCCTCCCCCCAAAAATGGCTAAAATAGGAGAACAGATCAAAGTCCCAGAGCCAATTCACCTAAGTGACCAAGAGATAGCCAACCTATCAGATGCACATTTCATAGAATTGGTTGACTTTGGCCACAAATTAGATGAACAAATGAAGGCTACAATAAGTGAGATGAAGGAAAACACACAGGGAACCAACAGTGATGGGAGGAAAACTGGAACTCAAATCAATGGAGTGGACCAGAAGGAAGAAAGAAACAACCAAACAGAAAAGAAGGAAGAAACAATAATTCAAAAAAATGAGGAGAGGCTTAGGAACCTCCAGGACATCTTTAAATGTCCCAACATCTGAATTATAGGGGTACCAGAAGGGGAAGAGGAAGAGCAACAAATGGAAAACTTACTTGAACAAATAATAAAGGAGAACTTCCCCGATCTGGCCAAGGAAATAGACTTCCAGGAAGTCCAGAAAGCTCAGAAAGTCCCAAAGAAGTTGGACCCAAGGAGGAACACACCAAGGTACATCATAATTACATTAGCCAAGATTAAAATGAAGGAGAGAATTCTAGAAGCAGCAAGGGATAAAGGCAGAGTCACCTACAAGGAGTTCCCATCAGACTGTCAGCTAATTTCTCAAAAGAGAGCTTCCAGGCAAGAAGGGGCTGGAAAGAAGTATTCCAAGTCATGAAAGGCAAGGACCTACATCCAAGATTGCTCTATCCAGTGAAGCTGTCATTTAGAATGGAAGGGAAGATAAAGCACTTCTCAGATAAGGTCAAGTTAAAGGAGTTCATCATCACAAAGCCCTTATTATATGAAATGTTAAAGGGACTTACCTAAGGAAAAAGAGGATAAAAAATATGACAGTAAAAAGACAGCAAACTCACAGATATTAACAACCACACCTAAAACAAAAGCAAACTGAGCAAACAGCTAGACCAGGAGCAGGAACATGGAAATGGAGATCCGATGGAGGGTTTGCAACAGGGGAGGGGGAGGAGGAGAGAGGGGGAAAAGGTACAGAGAATAGGTAGCGTAGACAGTAGGCAGAAAATAGACAGGGGAGGGCAAGAATAGTGTGGGGAAAGTAGAAGCTAAAGAACTTATGACACATGGACATGAACTAAAGGGAGGGAATGTGGGTGGAAGGGGGTGTGCATGGTAGAGGGGAATAAAGGGTGGGAAATGGGACAACTGTAATAGCATAATCAATAAAATATATTTTTTAAAAAAGTCTACATCCAATTGTAAAATCCTTGCTCTTTTTATTCATAATGCCAGGCTGCTCTTTTTAAACATGCCAAAAGAGTGAAATTATTTAAAAAATAAAAATAAGTGAAAATGAATTTCATTTTTAAGAATTCTCTTTAAAATGCCACAAGAACTGTGGGGGTAACTGAAGGTACCCTTGGGTGGCGCAAAACCACAGTTGTGGACTGCTACCTAAGGTTTAGGCATCACTGTAATTTTAGCCCACTGTACTTTTTATTTAGCCACAAAGAAATCCAGCTTCCTGGAGCTGGGTTCTATTTGGATTCTAGCTTTCTGGCTCCTGATGTGGGTTTGTGGTTTTCAACTGCCTGCACTTTAAATAGAAAGGACTGGAAGGTCTTAGTGGAACCCGGGTGGGGGCGGGCGGGGCGCGGGAAGAGCGCCGCTAGGCATCCTGTAGTTCAAGATGTTGACCAGCAGGTGTCTCTGCAGACAAGGGAGAAGTTTCCTTTTGACCTTAGAGGTGGAAGATGGATTTTCTGGTTGAGCTGAGGAAAATTGTGAGAAATGAAGCAAAGGTAGGTCAGCTACGTACAGAAATCAATCCCAATTTTTCTTAGCCAAAAGTTAGTAGAAAACCTCAGCAAATCCCAATCTTAATGCAAGGAAGCTCCTGTAAAGCAATCTCTGTACCATCTTCCAAAATATTTGCAAGGCTGAAGGTGAGCCCTTCAAACTGAGAGGCAGTTCCCAAGGCAGGTTTGGCAGAGGTGATGGGTCTTTAGTCAGGAGAGATGTGAGAATGAAGGGAAAAGAGGAAAGAGATAGTTCTGTAGGTTTTGAACCAGGGAATGAAGAACTTCCATTTGAGATCGACATTAAAGTGTGCCTTTATTTTTTATAGAGTTATGAATTCTAGAATTTTATATATACTTGTATATTCAAATGAAAGGATCCAAATATGACAAAATGTCAATTAATATTTGTTGAGTATCAGACTTTTCATTTAGGATAAAAAGACAGTATAAGAAAAACAATTTTATTAGTGTAAATATTAGGGAGTTGATCATAGAGTAACTAAGTATACCTCACCTTAGGAGCATATACTTTTCTGAAAAGAAGTTTTCCTGGATGAATTTTTTTCTCTACTAATTGTGTTTTCCCATTGATTTTCCTTATAAAATCAAAGGTATATTTGCCCAAGGAAAACATTGATCCCAAATGATAATACAATCACATCTAAAAATGTAGAAAACCTTTAAGAAAAACATACTTAAAGATGTTTTGTATGATTTAAATGTTATTGATATTCTAGAAAATATGCAAAGCAGTAAGGGTAATTTTTGTTTTGTGTAATAGCTTGAAAGGTTCCATTAAAAAGAAAAATGTGGGCAAGCTGAACAGAGAATCTTTGACTGAAAGCTTATCTACCTTCTTTTTAGCCCCCTCTTCCAGATACTTTGTAGCAGGAGACTATGTACTTTGCCTGCTCAGACCTGTTTCTGGTTACCCAGAGGAAACATTGGGATATGATTAGGTTGATCTGGGATAGGAGAAGGAAAGGCAACAGCCACACAGATGAGGTGGTAATGCTGAATGCAGCCCTAACAAAGGGAAAACACATTTAGCTCACCTGGAGAGCCAGGACACACTGAGTATTTGGACCAAGTCTATGTGATGGCAGAATTTATAACTGGCTAATGACTTCCTTACTTGGGAATAAGTGGCATGCAGACATTCTATGATGTTGTCTTTTGGCGTACAGGATTTCTGAATATGCTTCTGTATCAGCTGAATGCTTCTATAATGTTAGCTTGTGCTTCCTCTGTCCTGCTCTCAAGAACTCTCAAAGTCTTCTACTTTCCTGGGTGTAAACTGAGCTCAGTCACCCTGGGCTTCTGGAGGAAAACTTTTCCTATTAACTTCTACTTTTAGAGAGTTTATAATCCAGTGGGGAAAGATCTCAGGCTCCATAGGTAAGCCTGAGATCTTTGTTTGGGTTTGTTTGCATCTTAGTTCTACCACTTTCTAGCTCCATGACTGTGACCAATTATTTTAATCCCTCTGTACCTCCTTTTCCTTATCTGCAAAATGGGGATAATAATAGAATTTGTCTCATGCAGTTAGTTATTGAGGATTGAGTTCATGTCTGTAAACTGCTTAGGATAAAGCCTGGCAAATTGTTATTGTTGACTTTGAGTTCCTCAATAAATCCTTATTAAACATATGCATCTGTTTTCCTTATTCTCCAATGGTTTTTGTTCATCAATGCCCTCCTCAATTTTCTATATTCTTCTCACCAAAGAAACTCTTCAGGGAGATCTCCAGTAAGTCTTTGTCCAAGTACCAATAGGACACACTATCTACTGGCCTCAATCTATGTAGGCAGGGAGCACGAATGACATAACGCCCAGCATATACATTCTGGACATTATTAGGGGCAAGAGTGATGTGCTTCTTCTCTTTGGAGGTCAGACCACCGCTACATTTTCTAGTTTCTCTCAGAGGGTTATTTGTTTTTGACACTTTCCGGAGAGCTGCAGAAGTTGCCGTACTTGTTGTTCCAATGATCTCTATGAGTGGAGGAGAGGCTATAAAGTCACTATAAGAATGGTTTCAGTCCTGTTTCTGTATCCAGAGTAAAAGATATTTTTCCATGCCTTGGGACCCAGAACTTTATAAAGTTAATGTACAGTCAGTCCCTGCTAAAGGCAGGTGAGAGGGGTAATGAAATGTTAAGAAAAGCTGGCCACATCATTTATCTGGGATTGATTAATCTCAACCAATGAAAGGGTTTAACTGATGCAAGAAACCGAGGTCTGCTTCATCCTTATCCTTATTTGCCAGCAAAGGAGCCAATTAGTGTTAATTGTGCTGGCAATTTGGAACAGCCATCGGGGAATTGATTCAAGACAATTGCATAATGACCTCTCTGTCCATTCTACTCCCAGCCATTACTCATAGTCAGATGGAATCAAAATGCTTGTAAACATCTTGTGGTCAGCGAGAGTAAGCGTACACCCTCCTCACACATTGACAGTGCCTTGGATTTTATATACATGCAGTGACCCGATGATACTGTTCTGCCATTGAGACAAGAGTGGGATCAGCACTGGACTGAAAGAACACATTTTAATATAGAAATATTCGCAATCTTCCTTCTTACCTCCATCCCTACCTTGTTCTCCATCCCCACCTAAAGCAGTTAATTTACTTAACAAAGGGAAGGGGGGAAGAGGTGGGGAAAACTTGGGAGCCTGTGAGGGGCTCTGGAGGGTGTGGAATGTCAGATAACAGGAGGGGAAAATAAAGATAAATTTGATCATCTTTAATGTCCTTCAAGAGTCACTAGTAAGGGTGGAATTTTTATTTTATTATTTATTTTGCCTAACAGACTGTTCTTCTTTACTGTGATGTGGCTCACTGGACAATGTGCACCACTGCTCTATCAGGGTTACCCAAGTGACAGAAATAGGACAATCATGCAGTTACGGAATTGTTCAGAGAGGAGGTGGGAGGGAGGAAAATGACGTACCTTCTCTGGCCTTCACCCACCCAATAACTGGTATGTGTGTTTGGTCTAGTTTCCCGCCCGTGAACACGCAAATCCTAGTTTCCCCGTTCTCCTATATTTGGTGACAATTAGATTGGTTGTACCGGGTGAGTTGGCTTTTGTATGAGGAAGGAATTTTACTAAAAAATTCCCCTGCTTCGTTACCAACTTTTACAGTCGCTGCAATATTGTAGCTATTCCTGCCTTGGGGCCTCAAGGGTTAAAGTGGGACAGGGCTGGTATTTTTGATGAGGCAATATCTTAAGGCAAGCCGGGTGTTTGTTGCACTGGCATAGAGGTCACACTACGGGTCACTTTAACGATTCCAGGGACGCTGGCTTTTGGTCGGGCTTAAAGCACCCCGGACTTGGGAACCCCACGGCGGTTTGCAACAGACTGGCATACCTGTGGTGCCCAGTACAATCCCCAGAGGAGGGCACTCTGGAGTCAGCGCTGGAGGAACTGGGTCCTAGCGAGAAGGTCGAGCTAGCGGGTGAGGTCACAGTTGCCATGGCTCTAGGCAGTGACGCGCGTCGGCACGTGACGAGCGGTTGCCATGACGCTGGGCCTCGGCAGTGCAGGCGCTCCGCCCCCGGAGTGACGTCAGCGCCCCCTCCTCCCGCCCCGCCCCCTCCCCCTCAGCCCGCCGGCTCCCCGCGGTCCCGGAGGTTTCACTGCACAACAAGATGGCGGCGGCGGCGGCGGCGAGCGGAGCTGGCGGGGCTGCCGGGACCGGAGCGGGAGGAGCGGGGCCGGCGGGCCGCCTGCTGCCTCCTCCTGCCCCGGGACCCCCGGCTGCCCCCGCTACTGTGGCCCCGGCGGCTAGCCCGCCGCGTCCCCCAGGCACGGCCTCCCGCGGGCCGGTGCTTGCCCGCATCGGCTACTACGAGATCGACCGCACCATCGGCAAGGGCAACTTCGCTGTGGTCAAGCGGGCCACGCACCTCGTAACCAAGGCCAAGGTAGTGGCGCGGAGGGACTGGGCGGCTGCGGGGTTGCGCAACCCGGGACCGCGCAGCCTGCATCCGCGGTCCAACTGTAGCGGGAGCAGGAAGGACCCGCGACACTGGGGCTGAGGGGTAGGCGCTTGGGGTATAGGAGAGCCTTGGGGACTAGGAAAACGGGTACGGAGGTTGTGGAGGGTAAGTGAGGAAAGGGCGAGAAGGTGGGAGACATCGAGGGACCCGAGAGAGGGAAACTACGGCAGAGAAGGCGCGAGGGGTCGGACATTAAGCACCGGGTCCTAGGGAACTGAGGAGCTGGGAATGGGGAAGGGGGTTCCCAACGCTGAATGGAGCGTGTAGAAGACATGACTGGAAAGGTTTGGAACTCTGACAGAACCATGAGACTAAGCTAAGAAGACTCTGGAACCAGCAATTAGCAGATCCTGAGGGAATGAGGTCAGGGCCATAGGAAATGTGAGCCAGGAGGGTGGGGGAAGACAAGGGTAAACTGGACGGCTGGGGCATGTTTTAGGGGTGTGTGGTGGGTACAGGGTACTGGGGGATAGCAGGGATCTGGTACTTTACGACAGAGATAGCCATCTGCACAGGATCGTCTAGTACTGATAGATGATGGGAATGGAAGCCTGAGGACAGACAAGATCATTGGAGGAGGAGACGAAGAAAGTGAGGAAATACTGAGGAAAATTTTTCTTCGCTTTTCTGCAGGAGTGGGCTCAGGGAACATAGCGGGGGTGCAGGTTTATGGTGGCATTAGGTAATCAGGGGTTAAAAACTTTGAGAGAGCTGGATTGTTGGTTAATTTTAGTTGTGCGAGGTTCTGGAATTGTAGGCTTTATAGAGCCCAGGGTGGGCTGTCAGTGGTTTGGGGAAGGGCTGGTGACTGAAGAGGTCTGTGAGGAATCCCGACACTGGAGGATTATACTCCTTGGGCCCTTTGGTCCTCAAGGGAGTTGTGGAGTTGTAGTAGTGAAGTTGGCCAAGGTCAGTTAGGAAGCCATACATGTAAATATATAAATTTTTACATGTAAAATTCTTTTTTTAAGGAAGTATGGGTAGCACTTTTCTGTAGCTGTCTTCACTGGGAGTATTGGAATCTAAGACATCAGGCAGAATCAGTTGGTTTCAGTTGGACTCACAAAGCCTATTTGTACTACAAATTTTTTCTTTGTTCAATCTCTCATTTGAATGAACACTTTTAATGTAGTCACGCACCATATTTAAAACTGCAGTTTTCCTCAACCTGACTAATGAAGAACCCTTATAGCTGCTGCTGCTGCTTCCTATAAAAGCCACATCAATTCCCCTCACCTCCTCAGCCTAGCCTCTGGTTGTCATCATCTACCTTGTTTTTGCTTTTATGGCAGTTAGTTGTTTTCAGAACCAGGGACTTATCAAGGCCTTCTATCCTGCTCACTTACAGCCTGAAGTTCCTTTTCCCTCATTTCTGTTAGAGACTACAAGGGGCCCTTGTAGTGTGGAAGGGTGGGTGCCTGTGGAAAATTGATTGGTCATTTTCACTTCCTCTGGGGAGGGGGTGCTCTTCAGCCTTTGTCAGTTTTTATCAGAGGGCCTCAAGTCTGCAGGTCTGAGCTGCTGGAGATGACAGAGTCCAAAGTTCCCGGTGTTAACCACCTTACTGTCTCCGCCTTCTCACCCTCCAGGCCCATGCAGTGTTTCCAGTTCTGTGTACTGTTAGCAAAATCAAACTTATGTTTACAAACAACTCTAATTGTTGGAGCCTTGTTCCTTGTTTTGGTGTTTCCTTTTTTGCCCCTGCCCCACAAGCAATCACATTGCATTCCTGTGATTATTTTGCTCTGATCTTTGGGGTATGGACTCTATGAACTTAATTGGTTGGTTTGTGGTATGTATGACTTAAAGAATTTTCTATTTTCCAGCCCTTGGATACACCAAAATATTGATAAAAACATTTGTGACAGGGTTGAAAGTTTTTGGAAATGTAATTGCAAACAGTTGGCTTTTGGCTTTATATATATGAGACATTTCTGTCTTCAGTAGTCAGCAAAGCCAGTGCCTAATTATGGCTGGTCTGCCCACTTTCTAATTTTCCTGTGTGTGTTATGTGTGTTTCTTAGTTTTTCTCTGAGGCCTTGATATTCTTTAGGACTGCAGCATTTTAAACATTAGCTTGTTTATAAATGGGTGCCACTGTTGATGTTGGTTTTAACTTTGATCATTTGTGGTGTGGAGTTTTGCAATTCTTATGTATGGAAATATTCAGAATCTTGAATGAGACTGAAATGGATGGCTTGGACAGTGAGTTCAATGAGTTACATGTGTGGTGGGACCATACCAGCACTCATTTGTGTTTCTGTAGCAGTGTGCAATTTCCTACTTACAGTTACAAGCACCCTATCTTTCGCTGCTTAAATTACTCTGAGGACATGAGAGAAGCTTAATTCACAAGGAGTTGTCATGCGCTCTGAGTGAATGATGAGCATATTTTGGCCTGTCCCATGCTTAATCTGAACCCATGTTGGAAGGGTTTCTCAAATGCTGACAGCTTAGATGTGCCTACCAGCTGTTAACTTACAGTATGATGGCCTATTAAGACCACGGCTTGGTTATATAATGGCTAGGAAGGTGCCTAAGTTACTAGCAGTTGCAGAAACTGCTGTTTGAGTTACTCAGGTAGATAGGTTTTTCTTCCTGTGCACTGCAGTGTTTATCTTACTTCTGCAATCTGGTCACTGGGAACCAAAGAGAACTATTTTTTTTCCATTTCTTTCCAGAATATTATTTTTCTGTTTCTTCCTTTAGAGGTATATGCTTTCTTCTTTCTCCTTTTATTTCTTCAGGCCACTGAATGGTCTGGGTTTTTCTTTTAACCATATCTAACAATCAGACTCAGGTAATTCAGATGATATTTGTGTTGGCTGAAGGAGGTTAGGTAGTAGGTGTTTCTGAACATCAAAGAAATATTTATGGTTTTTATATTTTATTTATTTATTTTTAGAGAAAGGGGAAGGGAGGGAGAAGAGAGGAGAGAAATATCAATGTGTGGTTGCCTCATGTGGCTCCCACTGGGGACCTGGCCCACAACCCAGGCATATGCCCTGACTGGGAATCGAACCAGTGTCCCTTTGGTTCACAGGCTGGTGCTCGCTCAATCCCCTGGGCTACACCAGCCAGGGCTATGGTCACCTTTTCTTACACGTACTATCCATTCCAAGGACTAAGAGGCTAAAGTAAACTTCATTTATTGACTAAGCTATTACACTTCGTCCAACAATAAGTGGTGAAACTGGCTCTTGCCCAGAATTTGTTAACTGTCAAACCTCCTAGGGAAGGACCCCGTGATGAATAAAATCAGTACAGAAAAGGAAATATTTTCATATTTGGTTGTCAGTGACTTTTGTAGCATGGCATTTATGAGCTCAGAGTTAATGTTGGCAGCACTGCAGTGCTTAGAGTGTCACTGCAGAACAATTAGTAGGAGAGATTATTCATCAACATACTTTGGTCAGCAGCTCACCCTCGCTGTCTCTATTCTACAATCTTTGATTTCTTTTCTCCTTCTTCTCCCTCCTCCTCCTCCTCCTCCTCCTCCTTCTCCTTCTCCTCCTCCTCCCTCTCCCCCTCCCTCCTCCCTCCTTCCCTTCCTCTTCCTCCTTCCTTCCTTCCTTCCTTCCTCCTCTTCCTTCCTTCTTTCTTCTTCCTCCTTCTGTTTTTTTTTTTTTTTTTTTTTTTGAGGAGCCTTAGTCTGAGATTCTTTGGCTCTATTCTTTGGTAGGCTACTATGAAGTATTAAAGCAATTAAAAAATATTTTCTGCTGTCAAATGCCTGTGGTCTGTTGCCTGTACCTAATTATAATTTCACTGTTTGGATAAATAAGAACAAAGACTAGGTAATAGTTTGTATATTTTTCCATGTATACATGACTATAAAAGCCATTGTTCAATATTTTTTAAATTTTTAAAAATTTATTGATTGATTTTTAGAGAGAGGAAGGGGGAGAGAGAAAGAAAGAGAAAGAAAGAAATATTGAAATGAGAGAGAAACCTTGATTGGTTGCCTCAGGTACATGCCCTGACTGGTAATTGAACCTGTAGTCTTTGGTGTACAGGGTGATGTTCCAATTAATTGAGCAACCCAGCCAGGGTGGTCAAATACTGTTAATGTGTATTTAACAGATACATATCACTTGCCCATTACTAAGTTTGTGGTAAGAGCTTGCACTTTGGGTAAAGCTGCCTGGGTTTGGGTCCTCTGCTGCTTAATAGCTGGGTAATCTTGGGTAAATTATTTAACTTCTCTGTGCTTGGATTCCCTCATCTGTAAAGTGAGATGACAATAGTACTTACCTCCCAAGTTTGGGTATTATTAAGATTGAATAACATAACACTTGTGAAGCTCTTAAAGCAGTACCTGCCACATAGTAGGCATGTAGTCAGTGTTGTCATTATCATCATCATCATAAGATGCTATAGTAACAAAGTTGAGTAAGACATAGTCCTCCTTTTTGACCTTTCATATCTTTGAACAGTTTATAAATGCATATGCCATTTATTTTCTGTAGGTAAATGTCATCCTGATGATGTGCTTTCAGGGTAAAAAAAGTAGCTTGCTATTATGTCAGGTGTCACTTTGAGAGAGTTGGGTTTAGCTCCTATAGTCTATGGGCTCATTTCATGAATTGGCATTTTAGAACATACTTTTACACTAGTTAAACTTTTTAAATAATTATGATACTTGTCTAATGAAAACTGTGACTAACGTTGGCTTTTATTTGGGCTGCTTTGAATATTCCATGTGTTTGTGTTACTATTCTTTGTCACATTGGAACAGAGTTTGTTTGAGTGCAGTCTTTTCTCCAGAGATTCACTTAAATTTGGCAGAGAATGTGAAGAAATAGTCTTACAAGACTTAAAAACACATTTGCATTTGGGTGCTGCTTAGAAGGCCAAGGGCAAAATATTACACAGAGAAAATGTTTTGCCCTGTGACCGCATTCCAAATATTGACCAGCCAGGACACATCTGTGAACTGTGTGGTTTTAGTGCAAGCTCATTTACACAAGGAGAAAAACTCAAGTGGGCTAATAGTATCATATTCACTTCTAAGGAAGACTTTAATGAAGCAGATGAGATGATGCTTGTGCTCATCAGGAGGCTGAAAAGATTCATGGCTAAATGGATAAGAGAATTGTGTGAAAAAGAAATTGAAAATAAATTTACATTACGTTTGAGGGGATAGTTCCACTCCTAGATAATACAGAAATACCTATTGCAAGATGACTAACCTCATTTTGATACAAATGATACTTCATTTGTGATGTGGCTATTGACTTTATTGAAACTTCGTGAGGAGTTTAGATTGATTTGGTTAGTCTAGTCTCTCCAGAATCGAAATACCAGTATTCCATTTTCAGCATCAGAGCTGTTTATTTTAACATTCTGACTTTGGTGCCAGCTCCCTAGAAAGTCATAGATCTGGCTCAAGCCAGAGGTGCCCAGACTAGTTATTTCAGTGCCAGAAGTGCTGTTTTCATTTTCCAGGCATCATCCTTGCTAGTGTTTTCAAGTTCACAGCATAAAGGAGAACAAAATGGATGGTTTGGAAAGAGAAAGAAATTCTCTTTTCTTTAGAGCCTCTGTAATTCTAAAAAAAATACTTAAAACATCTCTGCACAGAGATGGAATCCTTTTGTTAACCATTCATTCAGTAGAAATTTGGATTTATTGAATCCAAATTTCGTGTCAGGTTCTATTGTGGACACTCTTGTACACTGATAAACAAGAAAGATGAGAATTCTTCTCATGGAGCTTTCTTTCTAATGGGAGGAGAGGGAAAAAACCTGTAAACAAATAACTTCATATAGTGATGAATACTATGAAGAAAAAAATGGGCTGGAGTGTCTAGGGGACATTTCTTCAGATAGAGTGGGGAAAGGCCTTTCCAAGGTGGTGATATTTGGGCTGACACCTGAATAATGAGAAAGAGCATTAGCCTGGGGAGATCTGGAAGACAGAATAGTCAGTGCAGAAGGAATGGCAAGTACAAAGGTCTTAGGGAAGAAAAGAGCCTGGTTTTTCCAAAAATTAGACCCAAGGTCATGGTGGTCTGGAGCTTAGTGAACAAGGGGGAGGGAGGATGGTAAAGGATGAAATCAGGAAGGTAGAGAGGGACCAGATCATATAAGTTTATAGGCCATTTTATGGAATTGGGTATGAAATAGCATTGCTATCAGGAGATAATCAAAGCAGAGCACTAACATCTGCTCTATGTTTTTAAAAAGTCATATTGATTATTTTATGGTTAAGGGTAAAAAAGCTTTTCTGATGCATTGTTCAGATAGGGGAAGTGTTCAATTTTAACAACTTATATTCTTTCACACAATAAGAGAATGGCACACGTTTTGCACATAAACATGATCAGTCGACAAGTATTTGTTGATTTTTGGACACAAAAGAGATCTTAAAGACCTTCTATTCCAGTGCTTTCTTTTCCAGAGTCTAGTAAGATGGACTTAATGGAGTTTAGAATCTCAAGCCTTTAGAGGTTATTGAAGGAATTTACACCAACTATCCATTAGATTCATGACTCCCTTTGGTATCTTCCCTACCTCCCTCCATTTGCCCAGAATCCTGTAGTTAGTACGGGAGCTGGAATTAGAATCCAGGCATCACTATTTCTAGTTAACTCTACCCTGACTCCTTCAGTGGTAGAAAACATTGCCCTTACTTTCTGAGCACTTGATCTTTTGTTAGAGAAACAAGCTATACCTACTAATTAAAGCCTAAGATATTTATCTTCTTTGTTAAACCAAACTCCAGAAGTGAGATGTCATGATGAGAGGACAAATTTCCAAGTAGGAGGAAGAGTCTATAACAACACTGTATCTTACCTGTCATTTGGCATTATTTGAGTTTGTCACCTGTACCACTTACCAGCAGTCCTCCATGGATCCATTGCTTTGCTCTTAAATTTCTTACTCAAATACCCTTTGATGCCCCCTTCACATGATAAGGTGTTAAAAAAGTCTCTCAAAACACTAAAGAAGTTAAAAGGGGGAAAAAGGCAATGACTATAAACACAGTCTGCCTTACATAGTTTTCTTTTGTCACTAGATGTAGCTTACTTAACCCAGTGAATATGAGTAATTATACTTTTGCTCTTGGGTTGGTCTGGTCTATCATTGAAGATACCTTTCTTTCTTTTTTATTTTTTTAATTTTCACCTGAGGATATGTTTATTGATTTCTTCCCTTTTTTTTTTTTTTTTTTTTTTTTTGAGAGAAAGAGAAACATAGATGTGAGAGAGAAGGATTGATCTGTTGCCTTCTCTATGCACTCCTAACTGGGGATCAAACTAGCAACCTAAGTATGTGTCCTGACCAAAGATCGAACCTGCAGCTTTTTGGTGTATGAGATGACACTCCAACCAACTGAACCACCCAACCAGGGCTGAAGGAATCTTTCTTAGATGGATTTCTCACCACATCACTACCAGTTTTCAGGGGATGGTGCCATCTTATAACACATTAAGAGAACTGATCACCAAGATACATACCTCGATGACACAAGTGAGTGCCAAGATAACAACTTACCTAAGGGCTTCTCTTATGTGGTTCTAGTTTTTGGTCTGACAGCTGCATCTGTTCCCTCATGAATGACCTCACCTGTCAGGTAAGTCCCTGACCCATTCTAATAGTGAGTAGCTTGGTCCCTTCTGGCATTATACATAATACAGGACAGTCATGCGGTCCTGGGGATGACCGACAACATCCAGAGGATGAAAGTTATATGCATTATTGTGGACTTTTGTCCTGATGCAATACGTAATTGTTAAACAAGTGGCTGAGACAGTGTTTTTGAGAAGCTTTGACAGTCTTGTATGAATTAGCTTTAAAGAGCTTCTTTTGGATCTAGTCACAATAAAGTTCCATCGATTAGTACAAAACTGTTGGACAAGCCATTGTGAAATTATGTTAGGACATACAGGGTGAAGCAAAAGGAAGTTTATAGTTGTTCATATGGAAAATAATATAATAATTAATAAATATTAGAAGAAGAATATACTCATGTTTCACATACTCACAAATGTAAACCTACTTTTGCCCCATCCTGTACTTCTGTTTATGAGATGTGCAATTTACTGTAGATGAGGAGTCTCTGGCCACTTAATAATATTTATATTTCATCTCAGAATTTAGGTTGTTAGAGAGGTGGAAACCAGATTGAGAACACTAAGCCTCATTTCCCAGAAGCTGAAAGGGAAGGGAGAAGCAAATCTATCACTTGGTTAAAGCTTGTCTGTGTAGGCTGGGCTCATTCAGTTGGATACTTTTGGCCAGTTATCTTAAACTATAGTTAGGTTTTGCTTAGGAAGTTCTGAGAAATTATTAAGTTTCTGCCTAATTTCAGCTCTAGTATATGCTTACCTGTAGTATGTTTTACTTCTCATTTGCTTCCTTCAGAAGAATTGAATCTGAAAATTTAGGTTAGCTAACCATACTTCCTGAGACTGAAATTTTTGAGGAAGAAATTTTTCATTCATTCATTTATTCCAACCAACCATCCATTCATCAATAAACTTTTGAAAAAAATATTTATCAAAAACTAGGAATTGATATATGGCACAAAATTCAAAAAGTGTATATTGGTACGTAGTAAAATTTTGTCTGCCTGCCACCCCATCACCTCAACCACACAAGTTTTTACTTTTGTTTCACACATATTTATTTAGGGCTTTGCTGGATCAGTCCAAATGCTGGATGCTGTTTATTTTCTGGCAGTGCTTTGACATGCTTGAAATGTCTAAATATCATTTTACTTAAAAAAAAAAAAGAAGAAAAAAATATCACTTAATTTAATGCCTGTCAGGAGGCACAGTGTGATACATTAATGTAATCTCCATCAGGGTGGTGATTCTAATCTGTTGTTTGCTGCTATATTCCCAGTGCCTACTACAATGCTTCTAAATATTCATGTAATGAATATAAGGATTAAAAAATGGGAGCTGGGTTTGTTTTAGAATTTTACTATTAAAATTTCTTTTTTAAAGAAGATTTTATGTGTTTATTTTTAGAGAGAGAGGAATGGAGGGAGAAAGAGGGAGAGAAATATTGATATGTGAGAGAAACATCATTTGTTTGCCTCTTGCACGCCCCTAACAGGGGACCTGCAACCCAGGCATGTGCCCTGACTGCGAATCAAACCAGAGACCTTTCAGTTTGAACCCACTGAGCCGCACCAGTCAGACCTAAAATTTCTTGTCTTTAGTTAAGATGTAAAAGAAAAGTAATTTTCTACCTTTTTCTCACCGATTTCTAGCTAAGTAGATTTCACAACCTTTTGGCATTATTTCAAACTTTTATTTACTAAGAAGTTTAGTATATCTGAAGTAAACCCTGCAATTTATTTTTTTAAATATTTTATTTATTTATTTTTAGACAGAGGAGAAGGGAGGGGAAAAGAGAGGGAGAGAAACATCATTGTGTGGGTGCCTCTTCCCCCCCCCCCCCACCACCACTGGGGACCTGATCTGTAACCCAGGCATGTGCCCTGACTGGGAATCAAACCAGCAACCCTTTGGTTCACAGGCTGGTGCTCAATCCACTGAGCCATACCAGCCAGTACACAGTTCATTTTTATTATTGTCCATTGATCTTTCACAAAGAGACATAAACCTACGTTTGAGAAATTGATGAAGGAAAGAAGAAAGGTCAATAAGGAATAAGACTCAGATCACTGGAACCTTTGATTTTTTAAAGTTTTATAAACATGAGTGAGAATATCAGAGATTAATGAAGGTTGTAATTTACTCTTTCCTTTTTTTAATGGTGAAAAGATGGTGAAGGAGATTGTAAGATACATAATTATGTAATAAATTTGGTGATGCAGCAGCCCTATTGTGTCTGGATTTGCCTTATGTACTCTACGTATTACTGAACAGATTTTCAAGGGTAATTACTGTATTTTGCCGTGTATAATGCACACCCACGTTTTTGGCCCCAACTTTCAGGGAAAAAAATCTTTCATTTTAATTTTTTAGTTAAATTATTTGTTTATTTATATTTAGAAACAAAACCAATGGTCATATTCTGGGGTATTATTTTGTTATTTTGCATACGGATATCATTTTTTCTTTCTAGAGTTACACTTTTGAAGAATTAAAACCATTTGTGTAGATACAGAATTAGTACTACCCATGTATAATGCACATCCTTATTTTCCCTCAAAAATTTGGGCAAAGTGCGCATTATACATGGCAAAATATGGTAGCTCATGTGGTGATAATCTTCTTCCAGAGTTTTGGGGTTACTAATGTTTATTTTGGGCATATGATGATATACTTTCTCCTTTTATCTCCAGTGGAAGGCCTCTTATACAATAAGTTCGGGTTATGATTTGCTTAGTAAATTGGGGGAAAAAATAAAGAAGGGAAATCAGAAATACTGATGCGTATATACTTTTAATATTTTATTTTAATTTAAAAGTATATATATAAGCATTCATTCACTGATCTTTATAAAAGTGTTTATGGAAAATTCCAGACAAACAAAAGTAAAGAGAATAGTATAGTGACCCCCTGTGTGTCAATAGTATAACGGTACACACAGATGTACCACCCAGTTTGAGCAGTTAAAACCTCATGGCCAAACTTTCATCTGTGCTCCTTCCTGTTTCTCTTTTTTCCTAGTTTATTTGAAGCAAATCCCAGAATCCTATCATTTCGTTCATAAATATTTTGGCATGTATCTCTAAATAGATGAGGATTCTTTTCCGAATAAACATAACCACAGTACCATTATCCTACCTAAAACAATTAACAATAATTCCTTAATGTCATTAAGTATCAAGGCAGTGTTAAAATTTCCCTGATTTTATATTTATTTATTTATTTATTCTTTTAAACCACTTATTTGTTTGAATCAGGGTCTAAATAATGTTTATGCATTATAATTGATTGATGTCCCCAAAGTGTTTTTTCAAAATTTGTTTGTTTTATTCTCTAGGTTCCGTCCTCTTTTTCTTTGCAATTTGTTTAAGAAAAAATTGCTGATCTTTTCATGTAGGGCCAGGGCCTTTCTTTGTATACTGAATGGAGTTGGAGTTCCTTCATCATGTTTGTTTGCCTTCAACATACCCATAGTTCATTACCTAAGATTTCCAGTTTTGATTTGCTTTTAATTTTTTTATTTTTAAGATTTTACTTATTTATTCATTTTTAGAAAGAGGCGAAGGGAGGGAGAAAAGAGGGAGGGAAATACCAATGTACAGTTGCCTCTCATGTGCCTCCCACTGGAGGCCTGGCCCGAAACCCAGGCATGTGCCCTAGACCGGAAATCAAACCGGTGACCCTTTGGTTCATAGGCTGGTGCTCGATCTACTGAGCCACACCAGCCAGGGCTCTTTTGCTTTTTAAAAGAACAGTAGGAATTTAAAGGTATTTGTGAAGCTGTATGAGTACAGATTCCCTTTTCGGTTTTTATGATTTCTCCCTCAATCTTTTACACTTGTCTCACCCACATCTAATTTGACTTTACTACATCTTTTTAAGCATTCAACTTAGTTTTCATAGAAATATGTCTTCCTGCTCTTGCTGATTTCCTGTTAGTTTACTTACCTAATTATATACCTATAATAATAAGAGCAACTGGTATAAATAGCTTGGGAAAAAACAATTCTTGGTTAGCATGCAACTTAATGGTGGAGCAGAAAGACAGTGGTTGGTTAGAGTGTCATTCTGATACGCCAATGTTGCTGGTTTGATCTCCAATCAGGGCACGTACAAGAATCAACCAACGAATACATAAATAAGAGGAAAAACAAATAAATGTTTCTCTCTTGTTCTCTCTCCCTACCTCTCTCTTTCTAAAATCATTACATTAAAAATCTAAATAAGCCAAAGTTGTTAGAAATTTGAGGACAAGATATTTTATGCAATCTTTTATTTGTGGTATATATTTCAGGGTGGTATTTTTGTCCACTGTGTTAGAGTTTGCATGAACTGAACCGAATTTGTTAAAGGGCCAGTGATGTTAAAAATTTGCCGAGGAAACACTAAAACTCTCTTGTTTAAAAGGTTTATATCTGTGCACTGCCAGTGTAGCATTCCGTAGAACAAGTTGACATTTTCATGTAGTGAGTTGTTTTTCTGTTCCTGGCAAAAAGAAATCTTCGTTCATATGCCACAAGAAACAGAATCGTTTTTATTGTGGAAGGCAGGAGCAGAGCTGTGTATTTCTTAGAGGGATAAGTTGGGTACCTGCAGGATTACTTTTCTCATCCCTGCTTCCTGTTGTCCTTTGCATCTGTCAGAATGGTCTAATGTTGCATAAATAGTTTTCTGACAATAGATAAGTTTTTTCAGTAGTTGATTTTTCTTTAAACTCCCAAAATAATGTTTTTAGTGATTGTATGCTCTTGGCTTACTTTCTGTTTCTACATCAACAGTGATATTGTTACTCTAGTCAAATGGGGCAGCTGTATTTCAGCAGTGATCTTTGTGTCCAAGTCAGCTGCAGAGATACCACTATCATATATTATATCTGAATATCAATATGTGTGTAGTAATTCTGGTAGGTAATTAAATCTTGGGATAATACTTTTGTATCTCTTTAAAGGAGCTTACAGTCCTGGAGATTAACGTGTTTGACCCATGTTACTTATTGGCCTCTTGGACATATGCAGAAGAGTGGCCAGTGGTTTCATCCTGCTGCCCCTTCTGATCTCATTTTCTTTTTTCCTTTTCAGTCAGCAGCTGCATGCAGTGCCTTGCTCTAATTAAGCTCCTAATAAAAGGGGCTCTGTTACACTATTCACAATGGCTTACATCAGTGCTGTTAGATTTCTTTTTAGGCCAAGAATCCATTTTGGAGTCACATTACCTTTTGAAAATCACATTTCAGTTTGTGTTACCTAAATTTCTCTTTCTTTTTTTTATGCTAATATCACTGTTTTCTGCTTTTCCCACTCTTTGGGGAATCTTTTTGGCCTATCACAATTGCCTGAGGCAGTCTGTAGTAATGAACTGAACTGAGCATTGGTGTGGGAGTCATGCCACGTTTCCAGTTTGTTTTACTAGTGTAGCAGTTTTCTTTGGGCAAATCACTTAACTTCATGGAGCTTCCCATTTCTTTTTTATTTATTGTACACGGTCCAGCACAAATAATGTCCCTTATTTTATTACAAAAGCATAAGCATGTAATTTTGTAACATAACAATACCACACTCAAGCACACCAAATGACATTTTAGGTGAAATGTTCAAGTTAAAACTATAAATTATTACACCAATATTATTACTTTACCAACCACGCTCAAGCAGGTGTTACTTCTGCCAGACCCTGTATATTTGTATTTCAGCTTTACTGAGATGTAATTCATATACCATATAATTCACCTAATTCAGTATTTTTAGCATGTTCATGGAGTTGTGCAGCCATCACCACAATCAATTTGAGATCATTTTCATTCTCCTTAAAAGAAATGGCATACTCATTATCAGTCACTATCCATTTTCCCAACCTCCGTTTCCCAGCCCTAAGAACCACTAATTCACACTCTATGGATTTTCCTGTTCTGGACATTACATGTAAATGAAATTATATGTAAATAAACTATATGGTCTTTTGTGTCTGTCTTCTTTCACTTGGCATATGTCTTCAAGGTTCATCTGTGTTGTGGCATATGTTAGAATTTCATTCCTTTTTATGGCTGAATAATATTCCATTGTTTTGGTATATTACTACATTTGTTTATCCCCTCATGAATCAATGGACTTCTGCATTGTTTCCACTTTTTGGCTGTTATGAAGAAAGCTGTTATAAACATTTGTGTATAAGTGTTTGTGTGAATGTGTGTTTTCATTTATCTTGGATATTTACCTCGGAGTGGAATTGCTGGATCATTTAGTAAACTCCCATGTTTAACTATTTGAGGAATCACCAAACTTTTTAAAAATGTCTGCACCAGTTTACATTCCCACCAATATTATATTAGGGCAGCAATTTTCAACTAGTGTGCCGTAAGAATTTTTAAATCATGCAATACCTGACTATTTGGTTGGGCACTGACCTCTTTTCCTTTAGATTGCCAAATAAAAAGATGACAACAGTCAACACAACAATAGCTGTCCAGTGTGAATGAATCAGAATTATATTAAATATGTATTTTTGCCAGGTTGGCAGAAAATACAGCTTTTTAAGAGATTGTATTTATTTATTTTTAAACAGAGGGTAAGGGAAGGAGAAAGAGAGGGAGAGAAACATTGATGTGTGGTTGCCTCTCTTACACCCCCTACTGGGGACCTGGCCTGCAGCCCAGACATGTACCCTGACTGGGAATCTAACTGGTGACTTTTTGGCTTGCAGGCCTGTGCTCAATTAACGGAGACACACCAGCCAGGGCAAAAAATACACTTTTTGGTGTGCTGTAGAAGTTTAGTAATTAGTTTATGTGTGCCATGAAATGAAAAAGGTTGAAAATCGCTTTACTAGGATTCTAATTTTTCTATATTCTCACCAACTTTTTATTTTCTTTCTTTTTGATCTAGCCATACAAGTGGATGTAAAGTGGTATCTCATTGTGGTTTTTACTTGCAGTTCCCTAATGATTAATGGTGTTGAGCATCTGTCTCATGTGCTAACTGACCATTGGTAGATCTTGGGAGAAGTGTCTATTTAGGGTTTTTTTTTTTGCCCATTTTTAGTTCGGTTATTTGTCTTTATTGTTGTTATAAGAATTCTTTATATATTCTGAATACAATTTCTTTATCAGATATATGACTTACTGAAATTTTCTGTTTTGTGGGTGGTCTTTCCAGTTTTGTGATGGTTTTGTTTGCAGCACTAACATTTTTAATTTTGATTTCTTAGATTTTTAAGAACTTAAGCAGAAAATTTATTATATGTAATGATTTGTGAGTCAATAACAAGAAGAAATATACTCAAAAGCTATGTGTACACAGACAGTTCACAAAAGAAATATAATCAAGTCACAAATCTGTGATACAATAGTCGTTTTAATAGTGGAAAAAATCAAAACAAGGTAGCGCTATTTTTATCCATCAAATAAGAAATAATAAAAAAATATAAAGATAGCCTAATTTAGTTATTCCAAATCTGAAATTGTGTTCTATTATGAATATTTTTCTCTGTACTTATTCTGTACTTCTCTCCCACTTTCAAATAGTTCTTCCTTTTCAGGACATTTTATAGCATCAAAGTCTCTTTAAAAAACATCTTTCTATATATCAGTCTGATACATGTATTTTATAATCAAACTTTAAATAAAAAATATATACTATAGAAAGTGTTTATGTTTATGTTCTTTTATTAAGAAGGGATTATACCACATATCTGGTTTGCTACTTGGTGTTTAGTTTAATATCTCCAACATTTTTTTTTTTGTCAATACATTTTGCCTTAGTCTCCTTCTTTTTAATTGGCTGTAGAGTATTCCAACTTACGGGCATACTATAATTTATTTAATTAGTATCCTGTTGATGGATTTTAAGGTTGTTTCCAGCTTTTTAAAAGTATCCTTGCCCAAGGATATGTTTATTGATTTTAGAGAGGAAGGGGTGGGGGAGAAAGAGAGAGAAAGAGAAATAAACATCTGTGAGAAAGAAACATGGGTTGGTTACTTCTCATATGTGCCCCAACCAGGAATCAAACCTGCAACCTTTTGCTATTCAGGATGATGCTCCACCTGACCAGGGCATTTCCAGCTTTTTAAAAATTACAAATTGTATGGTCAGTTAATGTTTCCTCACAGTTGTATGTTATGTGCACACTTGTGCTAGTATTTCTTTTCTATTCCATTTGCTGTTGTACTAATTAACTATTAGACTCTTACGTTTCAGACTTAATTTAATTTTTTTTAAATACTGGAGTTTTATTAGATTCAGTCTAAAGTAAATTTCCCAAAAGTTATATTCTTTTCTATCATGTTACATACAATGTTAGATTGTCTTTTGAAACTAGGTTCTTCATTTTATCCATTTTAATAATAACTAGAAGTAGAATGTCTGAGTCAAAGTATAATGTTTAAGATTTTATAAATGTTGCCAAATTGCCCTCCAGGAAGGCCAGGCTAGGTCACACAAGAGTGTATACTTTGTTCTCTTCAGCACTGGCAAGCAGCCATTTTTTTTTTTTTAAATGAGTGAGTCAGTCTGACAGGTAAATTAAAATGTCATTTTAGTTTGTAGTTATTTATTAGTGAATTTGAGTATCATTGTGTGGCTATTTGTGTTTTGTCTTGGAATTGTTTGTGGCCTTTGTTCACTTTTCTGTTGGGCTTTTTATTTTTGTTTTTAAAAATATAACAGCTTTCTGAATATTAAGGAAATTAGTTACCCCTTAAAATACTACAGGTATGTTTCTCTGTTTGTTTTTTGACTTTGTATATGTGTATTTAAAAAAATATATAAAATGTAAACATTTCTATGTAGTCAGATGTTTTTTGCTTTATGGCTTCTCACTTTCCTTTCTCATTCTAATCTTAAAAATTTTTACCTGTATTTTCTTCAACTACTTTTACTGATTTGTTTTTAAATTTAGATCTTTGCTTCATATAGAATGCATTTTGGTTTAAGCCACATGAGAAAGGGATCAGTTATGGGATTTATTGGAGTTTTAATTTTACATTTCTTTTTGTGGTTATTAATGGCTTCTTTTCCCACTTGACTGTAAGCTCCTTGAGGGTGATGGATTGTGTAATTTTTTTCCTTATTTTCAGGGTCTAGCACAGTGCTCGCCTCAGGTAAGGCCCTTCCTTCATTTATTGAGTGAATCTTTTCCTCCAGCAGACTCTCTTGCTGTCCCAATACAATTTATTGAATAACCCATATTTTTCTTCTTGTTTTAGAAAACTGCTTTATCTAGCAAAACTAACATTGCTTTATCTAGGAGTTTTCTAAACAAATTCTCCAGATGTTTGGATACACTTTTGAACTTTCTTAATTCATTGATTGTACTGTCTTTGCTTGCTTTAATACTGTACACTATAGCTTTAATTATTATAATTTTATACTGATTATGGTATATTTGGAAGGCTATCCTCAAACATTCTTAAATATATTATACCAGTTAGGGAAGCACCGTAATCTTTACTGTTAGTAAAACCTATTATCCCTTAGAAAACACTCATTTAATTTACTGATTAAACATTTAATCCATTGTGAGAGTCAGCTGCAAAGTAGAAATGATTTTGAGTTATTACTTGCTGGAAAGCTATTCTAGGATATAAAATACTTACTTCTGGCTTTTCACATCCTAAGTGTCTTTTAAAAAGCTCTCATTTTAGCCCTGGTTGGTGTGGTTCAGTGGACAGAGTCTTGGCCTAAGAACCAAAGGGTCACCTGTTTGATTCCCAGTCAGGGGCATATACCTGGGTTGCCGGCCAGTCCCCCAGTAGGGGGAGTGTGAGAGGCAGCCATACATTGATGTTTCTCTCCCTCTCTTTCTCCTTTTCCCTCTCTAAAAATAAATAAATAAAATCTTTTTTAAAAAGCTCTCTTTTTATAATCTTGGTATCTCTAGAAAAACATTTTTTTCTCACAGTCTTTTAATGCAGGATACACTGAGAGGGTAGGTGGTAAAAAAGGCATCAAGAAGTTGTGTTGGCACCCAGCTGACATCAAAGCAGATAGTGGAAAAGAGATTACTTAAAAGTGGTATAGAGAATTCAGTTCAGTGATGGTGATTTCTCACCTTGTGCATTCCTTCCTGTGGCATGCAGTGTTAGGTCAATTCTTTGGCTCTAACTTGGGTGAAGTTCAGGTAACATTGCTAAATAATTATTTTCTTTTTCTTTAATGTAGCCTCCTTTTCTCTGTAAAACATTAGAAATACTTGTGTCTGAAATAGAGCATTTTCTTGGGGTTTACTGTCATGTATTTCTTACGAAGAAAACAACTTTAAGGTCTTGTGAGTATAAGAGAAGTTTAAAGTACAGAAATTTAATATCTGGGCAACAGAGCTAATGGAGCAAGGCAGACCTATTGTGATAAAGTGCTCATTTTCTTTTCAATTGGAACATTGGAGTACTTCTAAATAACTTGCATTGGGTTGGCCAAGAAGTTCGTTTAGTTTTTTTCCCTTCGATGGTCTAATAGTGTGTAGTTATCTTTAACTTGATTCAAAACAATTTTGTTAGATTATATTGTGACAGCTGTCATTTCAGTGTGCATTAAAAAAAAAACTTACCAAAATTGGTGAATTTTTGTGCAGCCATTTTAATATTGAAGATGGAAGAAGATATGCAACATTTTTGGTCCATTATGTTTTGTTATTTCAAGAAAGGTAAAAAAGCAACTGAAATGAAAAAAAAGATTGGTGCAGTGTATGGAAAAAGTGCTGTGACTGCTCAAATATGTCAAATGTGGTTTGTGGAGTTTGTTGGTACTGTTGACCAAGTCAGTCTTTGCTGTGGGGCTGTCTTATGCATTGGAAGATGTTTATCAGCACCCCCTAGCCTTTACCCACTAGAAGCCAATAGTAACATATTCGTAATATCCAAATCAACAAAGTCATTGTTGAAAATTAAAAATGTCTTTTATGGAATAGTGGATTTTTTAGCCAACCCAATAATTTATGAGTATATTTTCAGACGATAACTCATTTTCTTTAAAAAAAAAAAAAAAAAGCAACTTTTGTCAAGCTCTTTCAGACGTTTCCTTAATAAGCCTAACCACAGATTTTAGAATGATTAAAGCAGAAAAATACTTGAATAGGTTTGTTTGGGACCCTTCCTCTTCATCTTGGAATTAAGTACCACTGAAAATAACCCTGGTATAAAGAGTTTTTGTGTGGCAGGACTAATCGACTTACATGATTCTTCATTTTGCAAGTTTTCTGTTGGTGGAAACTTGGCCTACTTTTCCTTTAATTGTATTTTTTCTTTTTCTCAAAGTAGCCTTAACTGAGAGATTTTTAGGCAGTTAACTGCCTCAGCACACCAGTAAGCAGCTTGTTAGTAGATGTTGTATTCTGTTGATTAGTTACTTTAAGATTTATTTACTGTGCTTGCAAAAACACTTGTCTGTATTTGAGCTTTGCTAGGTGGTTGGCCTTTGTATTTGACTGAGGATTTGCTCCAAAAGCTATTGGAAAAAGAGAAAAGGTAAAATGAGTCAGCAAATTTATATATGCTTTCATTGAAGAGATCTCCCAGTTAGAAAGCTTTTGTAGGCTTGACCTTTTTGCCCTAAAGTAACCCAACATTTCATTATGTATTCCACTGAGGTTTTGTAGCTTTGTGCCAGAAAGCAAGAACCAAGGTTGAGTGTGAAAGGAATATTCAGAGGACGAAGCTCATGGTCAACAAAGTACTACTTCATAGGCTTGGTCCCAGAATAACCTGTTTGCCACAGGAAAGCAAGAATGAAGGAAGCACTTATGGCATTGTAGCATGATTAAAGTGATGTATGTTTAAGGCCATTATCATTTCAAATGTAAGTTTGGGAGAATGTTGCCTTGGTAAATTTCACTTACCCCCCCCCCCCCATGAGAGAATTACTTTGCAAGGTTCAAGGTTTGGAAGGGGTAGTTTTCTGCCAGATTGGGGGAAATAACATAATTCACTTTTCTCTAAAAATGGGGATGGTTTACATTGTGGCTGCCTAATCGCTGTGGCTCAAATTAGTGATTTGCTTGGGTCCTGTGGTGAATCTTGCCTGATTAAGAGGCAGAACTCAGTCTTTGGTTCAGAAAAATTAGCATGGGGGTGGATCCCTGACCAACCCTGAAGGCGTGAAATGTTACAGTTCAGAGGGCCCTTCTAGAACAAACCCTAAAGACATTAAGTTTCATAGACACATAAATAGCAAGTCAGGAAATGTGACTAGATGGAAAAGTTAACTCTAGTTGCTTGATGGAATGAGAGCATGGAAGGGAACACTGTTTTAGATGGTGTAATTGTGATGTTGAGGCTGGCTGAGGAAATGATATGCTGTCAGATATGCTATCATTCTCATTAATGGTTAATATTATTTTTCACATATAGGTATATGAAGAGACGAATTTCCTATCCCATGTGGGGAAGTGGGGTCTCCAAATTTTAAAAGCTACAAAAGCGTGAAATACAGATCCTGCCCATAATACCACATAGCCATCCAGAGTCTCTTTCCATAGGCAGTTGGTATTATCAGTGTCTTATACATCCTGAGATATTTTATGTGTATGCAAGTAAGTGTATATAACTGTTTACTGTAACCCTTCTTTTAAGACAAATTGTAAATTCTACATATTAGTCTGCATCTTTTTTCACTATTGTATCAAGGATTATTACACATAACTGTAGAAGGAGCTTTATAATGAAAAAAATGCTGTGCATTATTCCCATGAAAGAATTTATCATATTAAAAATTAGTGCTGTTATAGATGGCTATTTATTTCCAGTTTTTTGCTAATATAAGTAACGCTAGAAGATTTAAAAATTATGTTAGGGTTTTATACTCAGAAGTAAATGGGGTTCTGGCCAAGATGCAGGCATAGGTGGACACACTGTGCTTCCTCTCACAACCAAAATTAAGGACAACAAAAATTTAGAACCAATAAAACAACAGAACAGATAGAAAATTGAATTGTATGGAAGTCCAAAAACGATTCACCCAGACCAGTAAGAGGGGCGGAATTGGCGGTGGGCAGAGAGGGATTGCGGCAGGAAAAAGCAGTGGCTAGTGGTCCTGGATGCGCAGGCAGCAGTTGGCACACTCCAGGAGCACAGGAGGTGACTACTGGGTGTGGGGAGGCAACGAGCAGACCCAACGAGGTGCACAAGGTGGCTGACTGTGGTCACACATTCACATGCAGATAAACCAGGAGAAAATGGGCACTGAGACAGACTGCACAACCCAGGGCCCCAGCACTGGGAAATAAAGCCTAAAAGCACCAATTGAAAACACTTGTGGGGTTTGAAGCGCCAGGAGAGACTCCCAGCCTCACAGAGGGGACTGAAATCCGAGAGAGAGCGGAGCAGGCGCCATTGTTCCCTCTCTGACCCCTCCCCCATATGCAGCGTCACAACTCTGCAACTGAGTTGCCCCGCCCTGGTGAACACTTAAGGCTCCGCCTCTCACTCTATAACAGGCATGACCAGACCCCCCCCCAAAAAAAAATGGCTCAAACGAAAGAACAAACCAAATCACCAGAGCCAATACTTTTAAGCGACAGCCAACCTATCAGATGCACAGTTCAAAGCACTGGTGATCAGGATGCTCACAGAATTGGTTGATTTTGGTTGCAAATTAGATGAACAAATGAAGGCTACAATAAGTGAAATGAAGGAAAATGCACAGGGAACCAATAGTGATGGGAAGAAAACTGAGACTCAAATCAAAGGTGTGGACCAGAAGGAAGAAAGAAACAACAAAACAGAAAAGAAGGAAGAAACAACAATTCAAAAAAAATGAGGAGAGGCTTAGGAAACTCCAGGACATCTTGATATGTCCCAACATCCAAATTATAGGGGTACCAATAGGGGAAGAAGAAGAGCAACAACTGGAAAACTTATTTGAACAAATAATAAAGAACTTCCCTAATCTGGCCAACGAAATAGACTTCCAGGAATTTCAGGAAGCTCAGAGAGTCCCAAAGAAGTTGGACCCGAGGAGGAACACACCAAGGCACATCATCATTACATTAGCCAAGATTAAAATGAAGGAGAGAATTCTAGAAGCAGCAAGGGATAAGGGGACAGTCAACTACAAAGGAGTTCCCATCAGCCTGTCAGCTGATTTCTCAGAAGAGACCTTAGAGGCAAGAAGGGGCTGGAAAGAGATATTCCAAGTCATGAAAATCAAGGACCTACATCCAAGATTGCTCTATCCAGCGAAGCTGTCATTTAGAACGGAAGGGCAGGTAAAGTGTTTCTCAGATAAGGTCAAGTTAAAGGAGTTCATCAACACCAAGCCCTTATATGAAATGTTAAAGGGACTTATCTAAGAAAAAGAAAATAAAAGTATGAACAGTAAAAAGACAGCAAACTCACAGGTATTAACAACCACACCTAAAACAAAAGCGTACTAAGCAAACAGCTAGAACAGGAACAGAACCACAGAAATGGAGATCACATGGAGGGTTTGCAACAGGGGAGTGGGAGGAGGAGAGAGGGGGAAAAGGTACAGAGAATAAGTAGCATAGATGGTAGGTAGAAAATAGACAGGGGGAGGGCAAGAATAGTGTGGGAAATGTAGAAGCTAAAGAACTAATGACACATGGACATGAACTAAAGGGGGGAATGTGGGTGAGAGGGGGTGTGCATGGTGGAGGGGGATGAAGGGGAAATGGGACAACTGTAATAACAATAAAATATATTAAAAAAAGCAAAAAAATAAAAAATAAAAGTAACATGTCCATACTGTAAAGGTCAAAAAAAGAAAAAGAAAATTTATAGATGTGTATATGCATGGATTAGTAAAATGCAAAACAAATATTAAGAAGAAAAAGAAGTAAATGTCACATCAAATAGAAACTTGTTATGGTTATAAAAACATCTTAGATCAGTATAACATGCTCACAAATGTCTTATTTGAGTCTTACTGCAGTCCTTTGAGGTGAGCACAGCATTTTACACAGAAGTAAGTAGATATCCCTTCAGAACTACTTTGAGTGGCATAGGTAGAGGTTGAGGTGGAATGACCAAGGTTTTCTAACTCCTATTTGAGTATCTTTGCACTTACCCCAAAAAGCAGATACTGAAGTCGGGATGTAGGGAAGTGGTGGTAGAATAAGGTGAAATAAACCTGGGTGAGGTAATCTTGAGAGACAGAAGGATGTGCCTGTTGTTCTAGAAATTACGATCCTGTTTGCCAGGGTAGAAAACACTTGGCTATCAGCCTGTGACAGTCTTATATAAAAGCAAATAGGTATTTGCTGAGCGTCATGGGTTGACTGCCATATTGGAGTACAGTAGTATGTATAGTAAGCCAAAACATGGTTCTCGAGAATAGACTGGGGGGAAATGGTAGTCAAAATCTGTGAAGGGAACACATTTGGCCTAGGCCATAAAACAGAAACAGGCAATTGTGAAATCACTGGATTTTCTAGAGGCTTCAGAGTTGGGGGAAGGACGATAGTGTGCTAATGACAGATACAGCTGCAATGTTAATTTTGGCTGGAAGACTGAATATTGGGAGGACCTTCTTCCTCTGGGGAGCAGGTAAAACTATAAAAGGTTATCCTGTAGGTTTTTGACTTCGCTGGAAAGTATTCAAGACGATTCCAAGTGAAAGTGGAAGCCAGTTTTATTTAGGTTGAGAGAAAGAGGCCAAGACTCAGACTCCTGGAGACAGTATCATGGGGTGAGCCTGGGACAAGCCACTATGGCCCCCCTCAACCCTAACCGTACCTGCTCCCCCCCACCCCCAATCCCCTACATTCTCAGGGTGCCTCTTTGAAAGAATCAGAAGTGCACAAGTGGATGCCGGCCAGCTTGCCAATGATTTGTGTGTCGAGGTCAGCCAGTTCTTGGGATTTTCTGTGTTTCCCAGAGGTGGGTTGTTCCTGAACTTTGTGGCATAGGTGTCTCAGCCTTTTGGTTGGAATGGGCTCTTGTTCATAATATGATTTGTTCTGGAAGTGTCATGGTCTTTGTCGCTCTGAGGGCCCCCCACCCTTACTTGTGGTGCCAATTTTCGTTATAATAATAATGGTATAATGAGCTTTGGAGTCATTTTTCCGGTGAATTTTCTTCCATATTGGATTGATCTGGTTTTAGCTAGTTCTTGTTGGCTTCTGCAACTACTGCAGTAATTTCTTTAACTGTTTCCCTTTGATCATGATTGGAGGTAGGACTAGCTCTGGTGAGAGAACGTAGGGGCTTATTGGCCTGTGATATCCATTCCTCCTTCCTCATTCCACTTGTAGGTAGCTTTCTCTAGCTTCTTTCTATCCTGCCTCAGTGCTAACCTCTCAACAGTTTGCCAAGTATCTGCTGTTATATTATACCTGTTTTGCTTTGAGGAAATTGAAGTTCAATTAGGTAACTTGTCCAAGGTCACAAACCTTTTTCATTAAAAAATAATCTATTTATTTGAGAAGGGGAATGGAAGGAGAAAGAAGGGGAGAGAAACACTGATGTGAGAGAGAGAAACATTGATTGGTTGCTGCTTGCATGCACCCTGATCTGGGACCAAATACACCATGCAATGCAACCCAGGCATGTGCCCTGCCTAGGAATCGAACTGGCGACCTTTTGCTTTGCGGGATGACCTGACCAACCAACTGAGCCACACTGGTCTGGGCCAAAGTCACAAACCTTTAAGTGGTAAAGCTGAAATTTATAAGTAGATCTGTATGACTGTAAGACTTGTTCTTTCCATATACCAAGTGTTAGGCACCAAAATTGAACAGTGGAATTTTGCTGCCATTGTAACAGTGTTAGTACGTAACCAGACAACTTATCTGTTGGATGATATGGGCTGAAAGAGTTTAAAAGGAATGCTAAGGAAAATAACCATTGGAAATGCTAAGAGGAGGCCAGGCTCACTCTGAATATGCATATATGCTAATTTAAATTAAAGCAATGCACTTGCCATGCATATGTAGCTTTCAGATAAATTCTCCAGTGTCCCCTTCACCCATTAGATTGCAATTCCTAAAGTTCTTATGCATAAAGGGTAATAGCTGTCACTGAAGATCCTGGCTGGTGGAAGCTACGACCTGGAACTTTTTTGGGGGGCATGTCTGGGAAATCCATATACACCGAGACTATCATAATCATAAATTCCCCTCCTATTTGTTAAGTCAAGGAGGTAAGAATCTCCTTGACTTAAATTTTGGTTTATAAACGTTAGACCTGACTAAATTTTATTGTACCCAGTCCTTAAAATTATCCTGCAAAATATTGGAGAATATGTAATTGGATAATACTTTTGATGTACTTCCAATTACCATTGTAGAAGAGTTAATATGGGAAGCTGACATTTTGGTGAAATAATGACGTAGAAGCTGTGATTCAGCATTAGTCATTGGCTTTTCTGCTAGGTTGCACTCACCTGTCTTTCGCCATAATTGTGGTGAGTTTCAGGCATTTGGTTAACAGCTACTGAAGAAACTGACCTTGCTGATAACCCAGTCATTTCTAGATAGTAAAAACATTCGGGGTGGGGGGGGGGGTATCATTCATCTGTATTGGCCAGTGGTATTAGTTCTCTTCTGGAGGAATGTTAACACACTTTCCTGGTTATGCCCAATAACATTACAAAGGTAAATGACCATCTTAGGAAAAAACAGCCATTTACACTTTCAATTAGTATTCTTAAAAAGTACAAACAGGACAGAATGTGCTTTCTGGACATACTCATTTTAGTATTTAATATTAGATCAGTTTGTATTTCTTTTGGTTGACTTTTAAAACCATGCATAGTTTGGGGTCTTTCTACCTGTTTTACCTAATTTCTCACCATTCTTTGTTTACTGTTTCACAAAATTGCCATGTTTAATCTTTCATTTAAAAAATAATCTTTTCTGGAATGCTCATTTTCCCCTCCCCTTTTCCCTTCATTCTTTCCTTCCTTCTGTTTCTCCTTTTACTCACCCGGAAATATTTGAGTGTGTATTGTGTTCCAGACACTATGCCAGGCACTGGGATGGAGTAGTGAACAAGAGAGAGACATGTTACTAATTCCTACCCTGCCCTGCCTTCAAGGTTCAGCCCTTCTGACCTCGCACAGTTCTCTGACTTTGTAGCCCCTGCTGTGAGCTACATTACTTTAAATCTAATTCACCGAGTTTAGTGCTTATTGATATATCTCATACTGTAGGGTTAATTGTTGAAGTATCTTAGTGTCATTTGACCTGCTAGAATGTATGTTTCTTTTTTACTTCCTAGACCCTCTTCTTTTTTTCCTTTTTATTGAATTTATTGGGGTGACACTGGTTAACAAAATTATACAGGTTTCAGGTACACAATTCTATAACACCTCATCTCTACAATGTATTGTGTCTCTGTCTATCACTGTTCATCCCCTTATACCTTCTCCATCCCCCTTCCATCACCATCCCTATCCCCATCCCCTCCATTACCACACAGTTGTTCGTGACCATGAGTTCTTTCTCTTTTTTTCTTTTTTGCTCAATCCCTCCAACCCCCAATTAGCCCTTGCTGCCCCTGCCCACTGCTGTCATTCTGTTCTCTCTGAGTATGTCACTATTTTGCTCGTTAGTTCATTTTGGGGATTCCACATGTGAATGAGAGCATATGGTGTTTGTCTTTCCCTGACTGGCTTATTTCACTTTGCTTAATGCTCTCCAGGTCTGTCCATGCTGTTGCAAAAGGTGAGAGTTCCTTTTGTTTTATGGCCAAGTAGTATTCTTGTATGTAAATGTACCACAGCTTTTTAATTTATAGAGTGTATGCTTCTTAAAGGCAGAGACTGTCATGTTATTCTTTTGTCCTCCATAATGCTGACCCAAGCAAATTGGTAATAAAAGGTTTTTGATTTAGTCTGCTCTGCTGAATGTCCAAGTTACTAGCTCTTGGGGTTTAGAAGTAGTTGTGCAGATTGTACTTTTAAAGAAATTCATCCCAGTTATTTGCCTGACATTTGCTACCTGCTTCTGTTAATCTGTGCTGAAAATGAATGAAAATAACCCCACTGATTCACTGTATACATTTTATCTGATTATTGCACAGCTTCTAACCTGGTTCCAATTGTGAGTAATGAGGGATGAATTTCATGGCTAAGGAATAGAGCTAACCTAATGCTGATTTCTTAGCACTATGCCTGGAATCTTTTAGGCTTAAATGTCCTACAAAATATTAACTCACTGAAAACAGTAAGTGATAGTGTAATAACTGAAAATTTAAAATTGAGTTCTTACTGTGGCCGGTGTGGCTCAGTTGTTGGGAGTGTCATCCTATAAAAGGGCTGTGGATTCAATTCCTGGTCAGGGCATATTCCTAGGTTGCGAGTCTGATTCCTGGTCCAGGCACATATGTGAAGCAGCCAATCAATGTTTCTCTTTCTCTGAAAGCAATGAAAAAAAATGTCCTTGGATGAGGATAAAAAGGTTTTTTAAAGAATTGAGCCCCTTAGAAAGATTAATAGAACTCTGGCTGGTGTGGCTCAGTGCCAGCCTGTGAAATCAAGGGTCACTGGTTCAATTCCCAGTCAGCACGCATGTGTCTGGGTTGCGGGCCAGGTCCCCAGTAGAGGGTGCTTGATAGGCAACTGATCAGTGTATCTCTTGCACATTGATGTTTCTTTCCTTCTCTTTCTCTCTTCTTTCCCTTTTCTCTAAAAATAAATAAATAAAATCTTTAAAAAAGAAAGATTAATAGAAATGGAAAATAATCTTTTAATGGAGCCTATATTGTGTACATTTATGTGGTATTTGAGTTCAAAACTCTTCCTGAGTAGTAAATGAGATATGGCAACTTAACTGTGAAGAAAGGAGGCTATGCCATGGACTTAAATGTTTTTCTGAATGTGTAAAAGCTCTGCGGTAAAGGCAGACTTCAGGATTGGGAGTAAGAAGGGATATTTTCTTTATTAAGAAGGAAAGTAAAGGGAACTGGGAAAGGCAGTACTCTTCCACCTACACTTAGAAATTAAGAAAGTAAGTGTATAAAACTGAAGTAGTAAAAAGTCATGGAGCAGAGCAGGAGAGAGGTGACCATATTGCCTCCTGAAGTAATCTTAGAGCCTGACTTGAATAAACCAACTGTTAAAAAAATTATATGACAGTTAGGAGATTTTAATATTGACAGGATATTTGATGTTAAGCAATTTTATTTTTTTAAAAAGCATTTTTTGCCATCTCAACCATTGTGGAGCTTGGTCTGAAGTTTGCTTCCAGGTTGCATATCTGAATATGTCTAGCCACTTATGTCCCTCATCCAATCTGTTCTTGCTTCAACTCTGCGGCACTTTTTCTCTTATCCTCATTTTATGGAGGAGAGGTAGGAGAAGTTAAGAGACGTGTCCAAATTCAAACAACCTATTGGGCAGCAATTATGTCCCAAACACTGTTCAAGGGTTAGTGAATAAAAAGCATCCAAATGCCTGACCTTCTGGGGCTTATCACCAGTGGAAGAGACAGGTAGACCAAATAAGACAAGATGAAACTTCAAGAAGTACTAAGTAGAAAAATTAAGCAAGGCAACAACCAGTAGCTTCTTGTCTCTATCAACACTTGAAAATTACCTACTGTGGACTTCCGGCCAAGATGGAGGCGTAGGTGGACACACTGTGCCTCTTCTCACAACCAAAATTAAGGACAACAAAGATTTAGAAACAAGAAAACAACCAGAACTCATAGAAAATTGAACTGTACGGAAGTCCAACAACCATTCATCCAGACTGGTAAGAGGGGCGGAGTCGCAGCAGGAAAAAATGGAGGTGCAGACCGGGCACGCAGGCAGCAGCAGCTGGCAGATCTCAGGCGCACAGGTGGTGGCTAGCAGACCCCAGGGGCACAGGTGGTGGCTAGCAGACTCCGGGCATGGGGTGGCAACGGTGCAGACCCAGTGAGGCCGAGCAAGGTGGCTGGCTGACCAGGTGGTCCCACATTCGCGTGCAGATAATCCATGCAAAGGGGAAGCGGCGGAAGGGACTGGAATCTGAGAGTGAGCAGAGCAAATGCCATTGTTCCCTCTTGGACCCCGCCCCCACATACAGCGTCACTACCCAGCGACTGGGTTGCCCGGCCCTGGGGAACACCTAAGGCTCCACCCCTCACTATGTAACAGCCACGACTAGACCAAAAAAAAAAAAAAAAACCAACCAAACAAAAATGTCTCAAACCGGAGAACAAATCAAAGCCCCAGAGCCAATTCATCTAAGTGATGAAGAGATAGCCAACCTATCAGATGCCCAGTTCAAAGCACTGGTGATCAGGATGCTCACAGAATTGGTTGATTTTGCTCACAAATTAGATGAACAAATGAAGGCTACAATAAGTGAAATGAAGGAAAATGCAAAGGGAACCAACAGAGATGGGAGGAAAACTGGGACTCAAATCAGTGGAGTGGACCAGAAGGAAGAAAGAAACAACCAAACAGAAAACAATGAAGAAACAAGAATTCAAAAAAAATGAGGAGGGGCTTCGGAACCTCCAGGACATCTTTAAATGTCCCAATATCCGAATTATAGGCATACCAGAAGGGGAAGAGGAAGAGCAACAAATAGAAAACTTATTTGAACAAATAATAAAGGAGAACTTCCCCAATCTGGCCAAGGAAATAGACTTCCAGGAAGTCCAGAGAATCCCAAAGAAGTTGGACCCAACAGGAACACTCCAAGGCACATCATAATTACATTAGCCAAGATTAAAATGAAGGAGAGAATTCTAGAAGCAGCAAGGGATAAGGGGACAGTCAACTACAAAGGAGTTCCCATCAGACCGTCAGCTGATTTCTCAAAAGAGACCTTAGCGGCAAGAAGGGGCTGGAAAGAGATATTCCAAGTTATGAAAATCAAGGACCTACATCCAAGATTGCCATATCCAGCGAAGCTGTCATTTAGAATGGAAGGGCAGATAAAGTGCTTCTCAGATAAGGTCAAGTTAAAGGAGTTCATCATCACCAAGCCCTTATTATATGAAATCTTAAAGGGACTTATCTAAGAAAAAGAAGATAAAAAATATGAACAGTGAAAAGACAGCAAACTCACAGATATTAACAACCACACCTAAAACAAGAGCAAACTAAGCAAACAAGTGGAACAGGAACAGAACCACAGAAATGGAGATCACATGGAGGGTTAGCAACAGGGGAGTGGGAGGAGGAGAGAGGGGAAAAGGTACAGAGAATAAGTGGCATAGACGGTAGGTAGAAAATAGGGGGAGGGCAAGAATAGTGTGGGAAATATAGAAGCTAAAGAACTTATGACACATGGACATGAACTAAATAAAGGGGGGGAATGTGGGTGGGAGGGGGTGTGCAGGGTGGAGGGGAATGATGAAAAAATGGGACAACTGTAATAGCATAATCAATAAAATATTAAAAATAAAAAAAGCTTTTTTTAGAGATTTTCTTTATTTTAGGGAGAGGAGAAGGGAAAGATAATGAGAAGGAGAAAAACATCGATGTGTGAGAGAAACATCAATTGATTGCCTCTGGCACACACCTCAACTGGGTACCGGGCCCACAACCTAGGCATGTGCCCTGACCAGGAATTGAACTGGCAGCCTTTTGCTTTGTGGAATGACAGCCAACCAACTCAGAGCTAGAGCATTATCCTTTATAGGTGGGGAATTAATATTTTCATATGCGAAAGAAAAAGTACTTACCTTTTACAAATATATACTGAAGTGTACATATAGATGACATAATATATGTGGTATCTGCTGGGAAAAGTGGTCAGGAGTGTAGATACAAATGTCTATGTGTTTATAATTGTAGCTGACTGATGGGTACAGGAGGTACATTATGCTTTTTCTTCTACTCATGGATATGATTGAAAGTTTTCACAGTAAAAACTGAAAAAAAAAACCCAAAAGCCCAACAACTTGTATATAGAACTGTCAAACCTTCCTTCTTCCAACTTAACTCCAGATGGGGGAAGTAAAACGATAGATTTTTACTGATGTTGCCAAATGGAATGCAATTCAGATTTCTACCCCTTCAAGGGTGTATTATAGCATCACTGAGAGAACAACAAACCCTAGTTGACTATCTTCCTAACAGTGTGGTAAGTTACAATGGAGCAGAAGTCATACTTCCATCTTTAAGTCTTTTCCTTCTTGTGGGTGAAGAAATAAGATTTATAAAGCAAAACATAATTAGAGAATAGGAAAATATGGTTTAAAATTAAATGTCTATTTATGGTGCTGATTAAGCACTGGAAATACAGAGAAAGGAAAGAACATTTTGGCTTAGGGATAAGCAGAGTTTTTTTAATCCAATGAACTTTGGGATCACCTATATTTATTTATTTTTGATTTTGAGAGTACATTTATTAAAGCTGGGGACAGTGAATCAAAGGAAGAGCTTTTGGCAGAAGAAGCAACAGGAGAGAAGTCTAGGCAGTCCTCTGCTTTGGCTCCCTAAGAAAGAAGGAACACTGTAGGAAGAGTGAGCCATGGCAGAGCTGCTTTAGTTCATTGAAAAGTCATAGAACACGGGGTCTTGGAGATAGGTTCAGGGGGCAAACCTGGACAAGCTTCTGCTGCCCACTGTTCTCCTTGTTGCAAGTCTTTTGGCAACCCTTAGATTTTAGGAGAGAAAAGTGAAGATACATACCTGAAAGGGAAGAAAGGTGTGGGTGTGCTCCAGAGAGAGCCCACCTGGGATCACCTTTAAACAAAGTATAGGCATTGGATTCCTGATGGTAGTTTGAGGACAGCATGTCTAAGGAAGGAAAACAGTATGTTTGGTGGAGAGTAAATGGATTTGGATTCATATATTTTAGATAGATGGGATGGGGTCAGTTAATACAGGATACGAATATTTAGCTGATATATTTGGGCTTGATATTATAGGTGATAGGGAGCCATTTTGAGGATTCATTTTTTACTTTTAATATACCTAATTATTATTTATTAATCTGATTTGATAATAATGTAGTGTATTCTTAGTTGCATGGTCTTGCATGGAGAGTGTAACTTTACAGTGTCACTCTTAGATTCTTTTTCACGTAAATATTTCATTTTTGTAGTGTCTGAAAGAGGCTATTTAGGGGCCAGAATTAATATTCTTTTTATTTTTAAGTTTTAAGAAAGATTTTATCTATCTTTAGAGAGAGGGGAAGGGAGGGAGAAAGAGAGGGAGAGAAACATCAATGTATGATTGCCTCTTGCACACCCCAACTGGGGACCTGGCCTGCAACCCAGGTATGTGCCCTGACTGGGAATCAAAATAGTGACCCTTCATTTTGCAGGCTGGCATTCAGTCCACTGAGCCACATCAGCAAGGGCTAATATTTTTATTTTAAAAAGGGGAAGGGACACTGAAGCACCCAGAGTTAATGACCTTAATAAAGTGTGAGTGACTCAATGGCAGATCTGGATTCAGATTAGACATCTTAAGTTCTGACCTCCTGTCCCCTTAATTTATATTAAGGGTAACTTTTTTATATGGAAAT
Organism: Anoura caudifer; assembly: GCA_004027475.1. Lineage (NCBI taxonomy): Eukaryota > Metazoa > Chordata > Mammalia > Chiroptera > Phyllostomidae > Anoura > Anoura caudifer. The sequence continues at coordinate 63,511 of PVKU01007483.1, forward strand.
GTTTTTAATTTTTTAAATATATTTTATTGATTATGTTATTACAGTTGTCCCATTCCCCCCACCTTATTCCCCTCCACCCTGCATACCCCTCCCACATGCATTCACACCCCTTAGTTCATGTCCATGGTCGTACGTATATCAGGGGTGTCAAACTCATTTTCACCGGGGACCACATCAGCCTTGTGGTTGCCTTCAAAGGGCTGAATGTAATTTTAGGACTGTATAAACATAACTACTCCTTAACTAGGGCAAGGAGCTCAGCGCTGCCACAGGGTAGAAACAAGGTGCTGGGCCAGATAAAACAAGGTGGAGGGCCAGATTTGGCCCGAGGGTCTTGTATTTGCCACCTGTGGTATAAGTTCTTTGGCTTCCACATTTCCTGTACTGTTCTTAACCTCTCCCTGTCTATTTTGTACCTACCATTTATGCTTCTTATTCCCTGTACCTTTTCCCTCCCCCACCTCACTGATAACCCTCCATGTGATCTCCATTTCTGTGATTCTGTTCCTGTTCTAGTTGTTGGCTTTGTTTTGGTTTTGGGGGATTTTTTAGGTTCGGTTGTTTATAGTTGTAAGTTTGTTGTCATTTTACTGTTCATAGTTTTAGACTGATCTTATTTTTCGTAGCTATGTCCCTTTAATTTAATTTCGTATAAGGGCTTGGTGATGATAAATAAAGTCCTTCAACTTGACCTTTTCTGGGAAGCACTTTATCTGTCCTTCCATTCTAAATGATAGCTTTGCTGGGTAGAGTAATCATGGATGTAGGTCCTTGCCTTTCATGACTTCAAATACTTCTATCCAGCCCCTTCTTGCCTGCAAGGTTTCTTCTGAGAAATCAGCTGACAGTCTGATGGGAACGCCTTTGTAGGCAGCTGTCTCCTTTTATCTTGCAGCTTTTAAGATTCCTTATCTTTAATCTTGGGTAACTTAATGATGGTGTGCCTTGGTGTGTTCCTCTTTGGGTCCAACTTCTCTGGAACTCACTCAGCTTCCTGGACTTCTTGTAAGTCTATTTCCTTGGCCAGATTGGGGAAGTTTTTCTTTATTATTTTTTCAAGTAAGTTTTCAATTTCTTGGTCTTCCTCTTCTCCTTCTGGCACCCCTTGATTCTGATATTGGAACATTTAAAGTTGTCCTGGAGGTTCCTAAGCCTCTCCTCATTTCTTTGAATTCTTGTTTCTTCATTCTGTTCTGGTTGAATGTTTATTTCTTCCTTCTGGTCCAAACCGTTGATTTGAGTCCCAGTTTCCTTTCCTTCACTGTTGGTTCTCTGTACACTTTCCTTTATTTCACTTTTCATAGCCTTCACTTTTTCCTCTATTTTGCAACCATATCCAAAATAGAGGAAATATGCATTTCTGTGAGCATCCTGGTTACCAGTGTTTTGTACTCTACATCTGATAGGTTGACTATATCTTCATCAATTAGTTGTATTTTTTCTGGATCTTTGATCTGTGCTTTCATTTGGGTCTTATTTCTTTGTCTCCATGTGCCTGTTACCTAGTAAGGGGTGGAGCCTTAGGTATTCTCCAGGGCGAGGCAACCCACTTGGCTACTTGTGATGCTGTATGCGGGGGAGGGGTCCAAGAGGAGCAATGCTGCTTGCTCGGCTCTCAGCGGACTTTCAGTCACTTCCTTTGCTTACCTACAATTAAATTGGTCCCTTCTGGTGCTGATTTCCTGGTGGGTTTGTGTATGTTGTAGGACCCTTTGGGTCTCTCCAACGAACTCTCCTGTGAGGCTGGGAGTTTCTCTGGCCACCGCAACCCCCACAGGTTTTTTCAGTTAGAGATTTTGAGGTTTTATTTCCTTGCACTGGAACTCTGGTTGAGCAGTCTCTCTTGCTCCCCAGTTGTTCCTCCCAGTTTTATCAGCACAGAAATGTGGGACTGCCCAGTCCACCAGCCACCACCTTGTCCAGTCCTCCAGCTGCCTTGCTGCAACTCCTCTCTGTCCCCCCTGCTGCCCATGTCTGCCAGTCTCTGCCCCTCCTACAGGTCTGGATGAATGTTTCTTTAACTCCTTTGTTGTGGGAGTTCCATACAGTTCTGTTCCATACAGTTCTATTTTCTGGTAGTTCTGGTTGTTTTTTGTTGTTAAATTTGTATTTGTCCTTCTTTGGGTTGTGCACAGTATATATAGCTACACCTCCATCTTGGCTGGAAGTTCTATTAAAGGTAATTAATTGTTTTGTATGTGATTGGTTTTCTTTTTTGCTTGTGATGATGATACATATAGGTAATGTTGATCTTAGGCTTTTCCTGTCTTTTCTCACCATACCTTCTTTCTGGGAATATATATTTCACTTTGTCCTTTATTTTTTATGTGGTTCTAGCCAGTTTTTTCAGCAGGCCATGACCCAGCACTTTGTTTATTTGCTAGGACAATTTTGATAGGACAATGATATTGTCCTATCATTTGTTTCATTGTTACTGGATAAATATGTTCAAATGTAATGTTATGCCCCCAACTTATAGTTCTAACTGCTACTATTGTGTGCTGCTCCACTTGCAATTTATGAAATGGGATGATAATCTCAGCCTTTTCCAAGAGTCTTTGTAACAAAGTATTGGTGGAAGATACTATAATCATTTTAGGAAACATAATTATATAGATTTCCCCTCAAAATATTTTAATATTTGTAATCTTCTTGATTGAGGTGTAATTTGCATTCAGTAAAATTGGACCATTTTAAGTATATGATTTTCATTTTGACAAATAGTCTACCCATGTAATGACCACATAATCAAGATATTGAACTTTTCTGTTTTCCTCCAAAGTTCCCTTAGTGCCCTTTGCATTCATTCTCACCCTCCTGTATCCCCAGAAGACCACTGATTTGCTGTCATTATAGGTTACCTTTGTCTTTTCTGGAATTTTGTGTAAATAGCCTTCCTTATTCAGGATGTGCTGTTCATTCATTAGCATCCATTGTTTAAGATTCATTCATTGTTGATGTCTTTATCAGTAGTTACTTTTTATTACTGAGATGTGTAACTTAGTCGTGTTGCATTGTATGGAAATAAGGATTTGCTTATCTGTTCATCTGTTGATGAACACTTGAATTATTTCTAGTTTTTGGCTATTGTGAATAAAGCTTCTGTCAACTATATATGGAAGTGTGGGTAGACTTATATTTTCATTTCTCTTGGGAAAACACATTGGAATGGAATGGCTGATCATGAGTGGTAGGTGTGTTTTTAACTTTTTAATAAATTGCCAAATTGTTTTTCAGAAATGGCTGTACTAATTGATATTCTATCAGTGTGTTAGAGTTCCAGTTGCTTCATATACTCACCAACACTAGTATGGTATCATTTTAGTCATTCTAATTATTGTATAGTGCTATCTTCTAGTTTTAATTTACATTTTCTTAATGACCAGTGATACTGATATATTTTTATGTACTTATTTGCCAGCTGTGTATCTTCTTTGATGAAGTACTTGTTCAAATCTTTTGCCTACTTTAAAAAAATTGGGTTGTTTGTTTTCTTAATATTGAGTTCTGAGAATTTTTTATATGTTTTGGAAGCAAGTCCTTCAAAGTTTAATGTTTTGTAAAGACGTTCTGTTCTACGGCTTATCTTTTTATTCTCTCAAGTGTCTTTTGAGAGCAAGAGTTTGTATTTTGTCCTGAATTCCAGTGTATCCATTTCTTCTCTTATGAAGTGTGCTTTATTTATTTATTTATTTTTTAATCCTCACTCAAGGACATTTTTTCATTGCTTTTAGAGAGAGAGGAAGGGAAAAGGCAGGGAGAGAGAAACATCGATGCAAGAGAGAAATGCTGATTGGCTGCCTCCCATATATATATACCTGGACCTGGGATTGAACCCACAACCTGGGAATGTGCCCTGACTAGGAATTGAACCCCCAATCTTTTGGTTTTGGGATGGCACTCCAACTAACTGACCCACATCAGCCAGGGCTAAAGTGTGCTTTTGGTATTATATCTGAAAAATCCTTGCCTTTAATCCATAGCTCAAGCAAATACAAACTGTCTTCAGCTAGTTTTTCTAGTACCTGGGGTTGCAATGTGTTGTTTACTAATCATCAGATTTTAACAATATTTGAAAGAAAAATGATTTATGTGGGATAACAGCCACCCATATCTAACATAGTTTGAGTAAAAAACATGTATTTATCAAAGACTGGACTCCTTGGTAAGATATCAGGAATCTTTCATTGATTGGAGTAAAAAAAAAAGTAAATTTGTTGTTGTTGTTGTTGTTGATTTTATTATTTTTTAAAAATTTTAATTGTTCTTGTACAGTTTTCTGTCTTTTACTCCCATCCCAGCCCACCACCCCAGCTCTCCCCATCTCCCTCCCATTTCCACCCCCCCTAGTTTTTGTCCATGTGTCTTTTATACTTGTTCTTCTAAACCCTTCCCCTTTTCCCCTGAAATTCCCTCCCCCCTCCCCTCTGGTGACTGTCAGCCTGTTCTCAATTTTGGTGTCTTTGGTTATATTATGCTTGTTTGTTTGTTTTGTTGATTAGGTTCCTGTTAAAGGTGAGATCATATGGTATTTGTCTTTCGGTAAATGAATGGATCAAAAAACTATGGTACATTTACACAATGGAATTCTATGCAGCAGAAAGAAAGAAGGAGCTCCTACCCTTTGCAACAGCATGGATGGAACTGGAGAGCATTATGCTAAGTGAAATAAGCCAGGCAGTGAAAAAAAGTAAATCTTAATTCAGGGAGTAAACTTCATTAAAATCAATTTATGAAGATTTTTTAGAAAATTTATGATATTGAAGAAAGTTGCTAGATTTGTGTGAAAAGAGCTAGTTGTAGTTTATCACCCATCAATTTTGTTGAACTCCTTTATATAGAATATTTTGTCTTATTGCATACTCCAGTTTCTATTATGTCAAATGAAATAGGTTTAAAATTTGTTTTCATGGATTATTTTCAGAAGTTAATGAGTTGTCTGATTTTGCTGTAAACATGCAAAATTTGCCTTGACTGGTGTGGCTCAGTTGGTTGGGTGTCACCTAGCAAAATGAAAGGTGGCTGGTTCAGTTACTGTTTAGGGCACATGCCTGGGTTGTGGGTTCCATCCCACTTGGCGTGCATACAAGAGGCAACTGATTGATGTTTCTCTCCTCCCTCTCTCACTTCCTTTTCCTCTCTAAAAATTAATAAATAAATAAATTCTTTTAAAAAGTGGAAAATTCATTTTTTCATTAATGAGATACATTATTTAGTGTGATTTTTAAAATTTGACTGTTTTGAAGAGTTCACTGTTAAAATTCAAAACTTAGTCTTCACCCTCTTCTTTCCTTTTTTAATGTAATAAAATAGTTTGGGATTTATCAGAGCAGGGCAAGAAGTCAAATCACATTCCATTTTATGTTGGGTAAGAATCACTAAAGACAGATTATTTTTTATGGGATCCATTCTTGAATTTTCTCTAGCACAAGATTTTTAGTAATTAAAAGTCTGATGCAGTTTAGACATATTACTTTAAGTAATATTTTGAGTGTTTCAAGAGAACTCAGTTTATAAGCCATTTGGTTACCAATTACTCTGCCTTTTTTGGTAGAGAAAACTGAAGTTGAAGTTCTGTTTTAAGGTGCTTTTTTCAGAAGGGGCTGTTGCTGTTAGAGGTCCAAGTTGAAAAATCAAGACCTGAGTAGCAGCTGATAATTATAAAGCCTGATGAAATAACATGCTGAATCATATTGCTAATCCTAATTTGTGACCGTGCGTCTCAGTAGAAAAGAAATGTGAGCTATGGTTAAACACTAAGCTACCAGTGAGAGTAAAAAGCCTTGTAGATGAATTGGAGGAGCGGTGAACCAGTCTTTATTATCTAATTTTAAGAGTCAGTGATCTCAAAGAGTGAGGACAAAGGAGTTAAGAATAGGGAAAAATAGTATGCTGTTTACATTTAAAATACCTTAATTATTATTTATTATTTATTAATTAATTTATTTATTTTTGTATAGAGGGAAAGGGAGGGAGAAAGAGAGGGAGAGAAACATCATTGTGTGGTTGCTTCTCATGCTCCCCCATCCGGGGACCTGGCCTGCAACCGAGGCATGTGCTATGGCTGGGAATGGAACTAGTGACCCTTTGGTTCATAGGGCTGCGCTCAATCCACTGAGCTACACCAGCCAGGGCTAAAATACCTTTTGAGGTAATTACAAAGTTAACAGATTTATATGATTTTGGTAGTTTCTTTGATGAAGTATATTACAAATGGGATACAACAAGCATTCTTAAGTTGTTTTAAAATTTTTCTTGGCAGTTACTGACAAATTACATTTGGGAAGAAGCTTAAGTCTCAGCAGAGGAGTAATTTCAACATTAGAAATACTGAAGGATCTTTGATCTTAGTACTGAGCCTGTTTTCTCTTGACTAATCTCTCTATGAATTGTTTAAAAAAAATTTATTTATTTATTTTTAGAGAGGGGGGAAGTGAGGGAGAAAGAGAAGGAGAGACACATCAATGTGTGGTTGCCTCTCACGTGGACCCCACTGGGGATCTGGCCTGCAGCCGAGGTATGTGCCCTGACTGTGAATTGAACCAGTGACTCTTTAGTTCACAGGCCCACACTCAGTCCACTGAGCTAACTAGCCAGGGTTCTATGGATTCTTCTTTTTTTTTTAATTTAATTTTATTTATTTTTAATTAAAAAAAATTGTTATTCTGTTACAGTTGTCCCAATTTTCCCCCCTTCGCCCTCCTTCACCCATCTCCCCACCCCTGCTCCCACAGTCAATATCTACACCATTGTCCATGACCATGGGTCATTCATATATGTTCTTTAACTAGCCCCTTCCCCTGCTTTCCACCGTTATTCCCCTCCTCCCTCCTCTCTGGCTGCTGTCAGTCTGTTCCATGTTTCCATGTCTCTGGTTCTATTTTGCTCATTAGTTTATTTTGTTCATTAGTTTATTTTGCTCATTAGTTTCTTCTTATAAGTGAGATCATATTAGTATTTGTCTTTCACCGCCTGTCCTATTCTACTTAGCATAGTACTCTCCAGTTCCATCCATGCTATTGTAAAGGGTAGGAGTTCCTTTTTTCTGCTGCCTAGTTTTCTGTCATGTAAATATACCCCAGTTCTTTGATCCACTCATCCACTTCTGGACACTTACTCTGTTTCCAGCACTTAGCTGTTGTAAAGAGCACTGCTGTGAACATATGGGTCCTTAAGTTCTTTTGAATTGGTCTCTATGAATTCTTTTTTTTAAAATATATTTTATTGATTATGCTTTACAGTTGTCCCATTTCCCCCCTTCATTCCCCTCCACACTTTCTCCCACCCACATTCCCCCTTTAGTTCATGTCCATATGTCATAAGTTCTTTAGCTTCTACATTTACCATACTATTCTTGCCTTCCCCCTGTCTATTTTCTGCCTACCATCTATGCTACTAATTCTCTGTACCTTTTCCCCCTCTCTCCTCTTCCCACTCCCCTGTTGCTAACCCTCCATTTCTGTAGTTCTGTTCCTGTTCTGTTGTTTGCTTAGTTTGTTTTTGTTTTAGGTGTGGTTGTTAATAATTGTGAATTTGCTGTCATTTTACTATGCATGTTTTTTATCTTCTTTTTCTTAGATATCTCTGAATTCTTAATACTGTATTCTTACGGGCATATTTTTTCTGTATCTTTCTGATATTATGTTAATTGGCAAATGACAAAGTTATCATTGTATTTGAAGAGCTTTTTTTTTCTGAATATGACACGTGGAGGGTGCAGTTTCTAACATTACTAATTAAAGATTCGTCTTTCTCTTTTAAGACAAGGAACTTCACCAAGAACTTAAAATGTGGGTATCATCTCCTCCTGATGATTGACTCCCTTGTTCCCTCCCTCCTTCCCTTTATTGGTAAATCAAGCCATAGAGATTGTTTACTTCTTGAAAAAGAGAAATTACATCCTAGAGTTTGTTTTGATTGCAAGTATCCTGGCAGCTGAATTTCACTTCAGTAGACGATGCTGCCATGCTTAATGTTTCTAAGTACGAATGCTCTAGAAAGCAATATAGTATGTTTGTTACATATATGATATCAGGTAATGAATATTTTCTTTGGGGAGGAATTACCTCATTGATTTATGATCTCACAATTGCATCTTCTGAGACATGTATTGATTATTAGCTTAAAGTTGTTTGAATGACAGTTTTAAGGAAAGGGAATGATATTTTTATTCCCACAACTGGCAGTTTTTCTCTCTTTAATAAATTCAGGTGTTATGAGGTAAAGATAAATTAGTATTAGGAAAATCTACATGTATACATTTTGTTAAGTTTAAGTAATAAAACCCTCTAAGTAGTCATATAATTTATCATAGCAGCTGAAAATTTCTAAGTGTATTATTAGAAACCAGTAAAGGTAATATCCAGTTCATCCAGAAATTCAATTTTCTAACTTCAGCAAAAGGCAACTAAAAAAACAAATAGACTGGGACCACTTTATGTGCTTTCAATATGTAAGATTAAAAAAACAAACAAACTTCTCTCATGTTTTACTTTGTAGTCATTTACTTCCAGAAGTTTCTAAAGTGGTTGAGGGCATTAAAGTGGTAGCTGAGTACCTATGCAATATTTTCCTGCCGTGTTTGTGAACCACTTTTCTGGAAAATCCTTTCCATTAGCAGTCTTCCTGAGGGCATGTACTTTTCCCACATTTAGCTATTTGGGGGCTGAAACTTGTATTTAGTCAGAGGTGACAATTTTCTTCCACCTTAGTGACTCAGAAATGATTCAGATTGAAACAGAAGTGAATATGGAATTACTTGCAGTGACTGTTAAACAGTTGCTGATACTAGTAGGTATGTTTTGTCATATGGGCTCCATTTCAATATTTTGTATAATGTTGCTAAATTTCTTGTTTGGCTTCGACATTTTACTTTTGAAATTAGGTTGGAACTGGCTTTGAAAAGAGGGCCGCTAGAAATTGAATATAGTGGCCCATTTGGGGGAGGACAAAAGTTGGAATATTTTCATGAATTCTTAGGACAATTTTGGTAATGTGAAGATATATTTTTCAAATGTCATAAGATTTTGAAGTTAAGTAATTGTCAGAGAATCAGGAAGCTTGTGATTTTTAATGAAAGTGTTAGCTTTTTAAATAGCCAAAGCTATCATTCAATATTTTTCTTTTATAATTAAACACATGTGAGTAAAGAAAAAACCATATTCATTGTGAAAAGTTCAGTTTATATAGAAATTTGTAAAGAAAAAAGTGAGCCCTGGCCAGACAGCTCAGCTGGTTAGAGTGTCATCCTGATAGGCCAAAGTTGTTGGTTTGATCCCTGGTCATGGTACATACAAGCAGCAACCAATGAATACATGAATAAGTAGAACAATAAATTGACCTACCTCCCTTCCTCCATTCCTCTCTCCCTCCTTTTCTTTCTCACCATTCCTTTCTGTCTCTAAAAACAGTTTTTTTTTTTTTAAGAAATCTTTTTTTAAAACATTTTATTTATTTATCTTTACAGTGGAAGGGAAGGGGAGAGAGAGAGAGAGAGGGAGGGAGGGAGAGAAACATCAATGTATGGTTGCCTCTCGTGCATCCCTTGCCAGGAACTGGCCTGCAACCCAGGCATGCGCCCTGACTGTGAATCGAACCGCAGTCCTTTGGTTCACAGGCCTGCGCTCAATCCACTGAGCTATACCAGCCAGGGCTGAATTTTCTACCTGCCGTCTATGCTACGTATTCTCTGTACCTTTTCCCCCTCTCTCCTCCTCCCACTCTCCTGTTGCAAACCCTCCATGTGATCTCCATTTCTGTGTTTCTGTTCCTGTTCTAGCTGTTTGCTTAGTTTGCTTTTATCTTAGGTCTGGTGGTTAATATCTGTGAGTTTGCTGTCTTTTTACTGTCACATTTTTTATCTTTTTTTTCTTAGATAAGTCCCCTTAACATTCATATAATAAGGGCTTGGTGATGATGAACTCCTTTAACTTGACTTTATCTGAGAAGCACTTTATCTGCCCTTCATTCTAAATGACAGCTTCGCTGGATAGAGTAATCTTGGATGTAGGTCCTTGCCTTTCATGACTTGGAATACTTCTTTGCAGCCCCTTCTTGCCTGCAAGGTCTCTTTTGAGAAATCAGCTGACAGTCTGATGGGAGCTCCTTTGTAGTTGACTGTCCCCTTATCCCTTGCTGCTTCTAGAATTCTCTCCTTCATTTTAATCTTGGCTAATGTAATTATAATGTACCTTGGTGTGTTCCTCCTCAGGTCCAACTTCTTTGGGACTCTCTGAGCTTCCTGGACTTCCTGGAAGTCTCTTTCCTTTGCCAGATTGGGGAAGTTCTCCTTTATTATTTGTTCAAATAAGTTTTCCACTGGTTGCTCTTCTTTTTCCCCTTCTGGTACCCCTATAATTCAGATGTTGGGACGTTTAAAGTTGTCCTGGAGGTTCCTAAGCCTCTCCTCATTTTTTTGAATTCTTGTTTCTTCTTTGTTTTTTGTTTGGTTGTTTCTTTCTTCCTTCTCCATTGATTTGAGTCCACTCCATTGATTTGAGTCCCAGTTTTCTTCCCATCTCTGTTGGTTCCCTTTGCATTTTCCTTCATTTCACTTATTGTAGCCTTCATTTTTTCATCTAATTTGTGAGCAAAATCAACCAATTCTGTGAGCATCCTGATCACCAGGGTTTTGAATTGTGCATTTGATAGGTTGGCAATCTCTTCGTCGCTTAGATAAATTGGCTCTGGGGCTTTGATTTGTTCTCTGGTTTGAGCCATTTTCATTTCTGGGTTGTTTTTTTTGTTTTGTTTTTGGTCTAGTTGTGGCTTTTATGTAGTGAGGTGTGGAGCCTTAGGTGTTCCCCAGGGCGGGACAGCCCAGTCACTGGGTAGTGACGCTGTAGGTGGGGGTGGGGTCCAAGAGGAGACAATGGCGCTTGCTCTGCTCACTCTCAGATTCCAGTCCCTTCCACCACTTCCCCTTTGCCTGGATTATCCGCACTTGAACGTGGGACCACCCGGTCAGCCAGCTGCCTTGTGTGGCCTCACTGGTTCTGCACAGTTGCCACCCTGTGCCCGGGTTCTGCTAGTTGCCGCTTGTGCACCTGGGGGCTGCCAGCCACTGCTGCCTGTGTGCCCGGTCCGCACCTCTGCTTTTTCCTGCTGTGACTCTGCCCCTCTTACCGGTCTGGATGAATCGTTGTTGGACTTCCAAACAGTTTGATTTTCTGAGTTCTGGTTGTTTTCCTGTTTCTAAATCTTTGTTGTCCCTAATTTTGGTTGTGCGAGGAGGCACAGTGTGTCTGCCTACTCCTGCATCTTGGCCAGAAGTCCCTGTTCTTAGTGCTTTACCTGTATGAACTCATTTAATCTTTTTAACTCCATGATGATTATTACCACTAATTTACCAGTGAAGAAACTGAGACTTAGCAGAGTTTATAGTTTGTCCAAAGTGACACAGCCAGTAAGTGGAAGAACCAGAACTTGCAACTTTAACCTCTTGGAATATATTTCCTGGCCAATGGTGGACATTATTTTCTCTCTGTGACTTAGTGGTAATAATGCCTTTAATTTTTGTTTTAAATTAATAGACTTTATTTTTTGGATCAATTTTAGGTTTACAGAAAAAATGATCAGAAAGTACAGAGAATTCCTGTATACCTCTTTACCTCTTCCTCTCTTCCCTAATAGTAATCTATCATTAGTGTGGTAAATTTGTTATAATTGATGAGCCAGTATTGATACATTATTATTAACTAAGTCCGTAGTTTACATTAGGGTCCACATTTTATCTTGCATAGTTATGTTGGTTTAGAAAAATGCATAATGTCATGTACCTACCATTGTAGGATCATGCAGAATACTTTCACTGCTTTAAAAATTTCCCATGCTGCACCTCTTCATCTCCTCTCTCTTCCAAACCCTGTCAAACATTGCTCTTTATACTGTTCCCATAATTTTACCTCTTCTAGAATGTCATATAGTTGGATTCATGCACTATGTAACCTTTTCAGATTGGCTTCTTTCACTTAGCAATAGCTCATTTCTTTTTATAACTGAATAATATCCCATAGTCAGGATGTACCTGTATATTTATCCACTCAGCTGCTGAAGGACATTTTGATTGCTTCCAAGTTTCGACAATCATGAATAAAGCTGCTATAAACATCGTGATGCAGATTTTTGTGTAGACATAAGTTCACACATTTGGGTAAATACAGAAGTGTGATTGTGTTTATGGTAAAAAAACAATATGATAAGAGTATGTCTAGTTTAATAAGAAATTGCTAAAGTCTTCTATAGTGGCTGTGTCATTTTGCATTCCTACCATCAGTGAATGAGAGTTCCTGTTGTTCCACGTTTTCATTCAGCATTTTGGGTTTTTGCCATTCTAATAGGTATATAGTGTGGTATATCTTCTTTTCAATTTGCAAGTCTCTAATGACATGATGTTGATCATCTCTTCATATGCTTATTTGCTATCTGTGTATCTTTTTTGGTGATATTCAGATCTTTTGACCATTTTTAATTGGGTCTTTTTGTTTTCTTATTGTTGAGTTTTAAGAGTTCCTCGTATATTTTGGATACCAGTCCTTCATTAGATATATGTTTTGCAAAGATTTTCTTTTAGTTTTTGGCTTGTTTTGTGCTTTAGTTTTTACCATTACCAGGATGTTTGCTCTCCAGTTATGACAAATAATCAAGTTAAGAAAATTTCCTTCTCTATATGTCTGAGAACTTTTGTCAGGGAACTCCTTGAAAATTATTTGGCTAAATGAATAGGTTATGATTTATTTTTAGCAAGGCATCTCTGTTTTAATCCAGACACTTACAAACACATTATTCATGGCATCTGTCCCTCCGCTTGTCTGTAGCAGTCTATTCCTGTGGCCATTCAGGCTTCCACCTCTGAAATCATAAATTTGGAAATTTTGCTCTCTGAACACATTTTCCCATTTTTCCAGTTTTGCCATTTGTTGAATTTATTCTCAGACTTCACTGAGGTTTATAGCCCCTTAAATCTTCCCTGCCTTCAAATTTGTAACTTTTTTCCTGGCATCACTTTATGGCATATGAACCCCATGGTTGGTCACTGTCAGTCAAGAGTATCCTCAGCTCTGCACCGTTTTCTTCTCTCCCACATGCCATGCACTAGATAATCCATCCAGCTGTGGATAAACAGCCCTGTCCATTTTCTGTGTTCCTTCTCTAGGGCATAAAGAAATGATTGAATCACATTAACTCTGGTATTGGTTTATGAGTTCTGCCCTCATCTGTGCTTATAGTACTCTCTTTAGTAGTTTCTTGTCTGTGGTTGATTTGTTTTCTGCTTCATCAGAATGACTGTTCTTTATAATATTTACCCATTTCTGATAAGCTCAGGTTCATCTCTCTTCATCACAGGAGATCCCATACTCGAGGAAAGTGATTAAAATGAAAAACCCAACTAGGCCCTAGTCAGGTAGCTCAGTTGGTTATGCCAAGGTTGTAGGTTTGTTCCCTGGTCAGGGCACATACAAGAAACAACCAGTGAATGCTTAAATAAGTGGAACTACAAATTGATCTTGATCTCTTTTTCCCTCTCTCCTTCTCTCTCTAAAATCAGTCAATCAATAAACAAAAGAAATTTAAAAAAGCCTAACCAAATCTTTGTTATTTCTTGTATCATATCTTTTGTTTTTCAGATACAGATAAAATTCTTAAGTTTATCATGCCCTTTTTAGTTTTCCAGACTCATCTCTCTCCTCTCAAGGCTTTACTGGCCTTTTTTTCAGGTTGTTATTATGCCAGGCTCATTCTAGCATAGGGTCTTTGATTATGTTCTTCCCTCTGCCAGACAGTTTTTCTCTTTTGGTGTTTAATTTATATTCATCTTTGGCAATTACCTCTATGTTACTTTGTCAAAGAACCTTTTCCTGGCTTTCCATTGGATTGAAGATAGATTAGATTCTCCCTGAGATAATTAATAATCATGAGAGTAACATCAATAGTTTATTGTGTGCCAGGCACTGTTCTATGTAATTTATAAACGCAGATGAGGAAACTGAAGCAAAGGTCACTTTGAACAAGTGTTAGGTCACTTGTTCAAAGTCACATAGCCTTTTGGTAGCAGTATTGGGATTTGAACCCAGTCAGTGAGGTTGTAAACTACTGTGCTATACCGTAATGGTGATTTTAATTGTGTGATTTTGGGTTAGTGTTCATGTTCCTTGGTATGCTCTAAGTTCCTTGAGTTCAGAGATTGCACTTGTCTGCTTAATTTTTTATTCTCCTGTGTGTAGGACATAGACTGGCAATGAGTAGTATAGGCTGTAACAGAATAAATCACTTAATTGAGTAAATAGAAGCTTTCAGTGTGATCTTCCTCAGTGTTCTTCTCCTCTGCTTCCAAACATTAGATCCCTTTGTTTGAAAGAATGGTGCCTCTATTTATTTCAAAATTTAACCCCTAACCCTCTACCTGTTTACCTTTTATAACCTAAAAATCATATATGTGTATTATAAAAAATCAGTGTAACTGTACAGAAAGTAAATGTCTTCCTCTGCTTTCTTCCTTCCTTCACTTTTCTCACTTTCCAGAGTTATCAACTCCCAGCAGTTAAATGTGTGAGGGGGTGTAACTGAACAAACTGGGGCTCAGCTACATGGTGTCTTGACATATGACCCAACAATTAGTGTTGAAGGAAACAGGTTTTTATTTACAGGGTTCTAACCTCAGAGGGTAGGCAGGGGGGCAGAGTGGGCAAGGGAGCAGGGAGAGCACTCCTGCTCAGAGCTCTATTCTCCCATGAGCCCTAGCATTTTCCTTGCTCCCCAAAAGGCTATAAGCCAAAACCATTCCCAGAAGTTTCCCATTTCCTTTCTGTTCTTAAGCCACTTCTGCAAACAGATCCCCATTCTCTCTGGAATGTGCACTTGTGTGTTTCAGAGGCACCATCTTCTCTCAACTGCTCTCTCCTTCAGGATCCAGGGTGCGCTGTTCTCAGCTTCCATGTAGTAGTTCAGGATAACATAAGCCGTGTTACACTGTATCATGGTGGAGTCCAGGGAGGCACATGTCACAAGAGAGTGGCTTCTCTGTATGTCCTTCAGAGAAGCAGAAGTCTGCGACTCAGCATTCCTGGTCACAGTTCAGTTCAGCTCCAAGCATCTCCTATGAACCCATGGTTGGTTAGACAGGTCCCTGCACGACTCCCTCAGCTTTGCTGCCGTCTTCTCTAGGCAGGCTTCCTTGTGGGCCTGTTGTTTCTTACTCCAGACCTTGCGGCATGCTCTTACTCCAAACCGTGTGGTCTCCCCTTTACACACTAGACCTTGTGGTGGACTCCCTTCTTTTTCAACCTGCCCTCATTTTAATGCTCAGCCCGGGAACTCCCTACATGACCTCATACCTGACTCATCTTATGATGTGTCAGCATTAACCATTTTTGCCAGTTACCCAGTATATTTTACCTTCTTTCAGCTGCCCTCTTTGGTCAGGGCAAGAATTCCCAGTGACACAGGGGCATCTGGGGTGGGCATCTCCCTCCTCTGGCTGTGTCACAAGGCACTATAGGCTGTTAAAGTCAGGTACAACTTTTGCCCTAGGCTGCAGTCCTCTTCCCTTCAGGGAAGGCATGGCTCTTAACTTGCTATTGTTATGCAAAACATCTTAAACTCCTTCTTTCCCCCAATCAAGGCTTGTGGAGAATATGGTCTGCTATTTTCAGGGGATCCCTGCTCTGCACCCCGTTACAGAGTGACCCCCGCCAAAACAGAATTATGTTCTGGAGGGCGGGCCCCTTGCAGTACAGGCTTCTTCCCCTGCTACGTGAGTGTTCAGGGAATCCATCTGTATCTGTGTGCCAGCTGGTGTTGTGAGAGGCCCTGTTTGGCTTCAGTAGGGTCTCTTAAATAGGATTCTGCTGTTATCCCTAGGGTAACTTGTTCTGTTGATCAAAAATTTTGGATTAATAAATGATATTGTTTCAACTGGTAAGTCTAAATTTATAATCACTCAGAGGTTTTTTTTTTGTGCTCCGAGGTCACCCCAACCTAAATTATCAGCCTATTGGAGGTGGTTTTGTTCCATTTGGTGGTTGGTAGTTCCCCTTAGGCTAAATAATTAAAGCTCACAGGGTCTTCTGGTCTTATCTCCCTGCCTCTTCACAGGGAGGTCACTTTCGCTGATTGAGAGTAAGAGACTAAGTGAATTTTTTTGAAAGAGCAACAAGTTTTCTATTTTATGATGGGTAATTTATGAGCATACCTTCCCACACTGCCAGAACAGCATGATCCCCTTGTGCCACCCTGTATTCACCTGATCTTGCCCTGAGTAACTTTATTTTTGTTTATTTCCCTGGATGCAAAAAGTCCTCAAAGGGAAACATTTTCCCCATGTGGAAGAGGTGAAACAAAAAATGGCAGAAACACTCAGAGGTATCAAAATCAATGAGTTCAAAAACTGTTTTGAGCAGTGGAAAAAAATGTGTTGATAGGTGTATTGCATCAGTTGGGGAGTACTCTGATAGTGCCTGAAGTTTAAACATGTAAGAATAAATACACAATTTTTGATAATAAATTCCGGTTTTTGGGGTCCTTGTACATCTTGTGTACATGTACAAACTGTGTGAAACTGGAAAAACCAGTATTTGTGCTGCCTGTCACATACCAGACCCAATAAGCAGAGACAGGGATTGAATCTTTATGGGCACTTTATTCAAATGGCCAGCAATCTGAGAAGATGGCAGGTTTGTATCCTTTCAGACTGCCTTTAATTCCATTTTCAACCAACCCTTTTTATAAGAAGAAAAGTATGGGTAAGAGGATTGGAATTCAGGGAAAAAGTTAATCAGACAAAAAGGTGCAGCATTCTTTCATCTGTGTCCTGGGTCTCACCTTGGAACACAATGGCTCAGATACTATCTTGATTGCTTCCTGTCTTCCTGAGGCACAAAGGTGGGACTGTTTATGATCCTGGAGTCAGGGTGGGTCATACCTTCAGTTCCTGAAACAATAGCTTTTTACATACAATGATTACTAAGCTTGTTAACTATTACCTAAAGCTAAAATTTTTCCAGCGTTTGAATCCTCCATCATATGGATGCTTAAAGTACACAGAAAGGAGTGTATGTAATATGCATGCTATTGTTTTTATATTAAAGATTAAATTATAATATTTTACTATAGATTTGCAAAATGTCATCATTAGGGAAACTATACAGGTTACATGAGATCTCTGCTTTATTTCTTCTATTACTATAATTATCTCAAAATAAAAGTTTAATAAAAAATTACAGAAATCTTTCCATATTAGCGTATTTGTGTCTTTTTCTAAATGGCTGCATAAGATTATGTCGTTAAGGTGTGCATTGCTTTATTTCACCTTTCCCCTATTAATGGACTTTTATTTCCATTTTTTATTTTTGTCAACACTGAATTCATAGCTTTATACTTGCTTGCATATATATGCACAGCCAAGTTTTAGAAGAGGTGAAAGGCCCCAAAGATGTGCACATTTGAAATTTTGATCAGAGTTGGCAGGCTCATCTCCAAACCAGTTTATGCTCTTTCCTTAGCAGTTGGGATAGAGCCTGTCGTATCTTGTATTCACCTGCACTATTGTGATCCCATTCCTCCATTTCTTCTTTGCTGCTTTTTAAAAATTAATCATTCTTTTTCCATTTAATATATCACCTGTTGGCTCTCTTCTCTCTGCCTATAATCTAACAAATCCTCCAGATGGTACGGTTTTTCTCGAGCTAGGTGTTTTACTTGTATTTACTTCTTATAGCAACCCACAAGGTAGTTCTTATTAGCTCCTCTTACAGGTATGGAAACCCAGACACAGAGAAGTTAAGTGCCTTGCCCAAGGGCACCTGGAGAGTGAGTGGCTGAGTATTGATCCAGTCAGTTCGGTTCCAGAGTTGGTGCTCCTGACTACCATGCTTAAAAAGGGGTTGGGAAACCACTGCCAGCTGCTCATGTCTGTCCTGCCACCTGATTTTTGTATCACGCAGCTAAAATGCTTTTCACATCTTTAAAACATTGTTAAAAAAAAAAAAAAAGCAAATGTGGGACAGTGGGTGACCCACAAAACTTAGAGAAAAAGTTCACTGACCCCTGCTAGTAGCTCTTGTTACCACTAAATTTCTGCTTCACTTTTCTTTCCTTTACCCCTTGGTAATCTTATACAGGTTCGGGCAAAAGTAGATTTACTATTGTTTTTATTGAAAATAATACAATAATTAATAAATAATAGTGCAAGAATACACTCTGTTTTGTGTACTCACAACTGTAAACCTACTTTTGCCCTGCCCTGTATCTGTCCTAGTTACCTAATTTAAACTCTTGTTCTGAGCTCTTTGTGTAATGTGACACTAATTACCCTGTTTTTAAAAATTTCCTTTTCTTTAGTTTTCAAAACAGGAGTACCTTCTGTTTTTTTCTTACTTCACTGACCTACTACTACTTTTTTAAAATAATTTTTTAAACTGATTTTTTAGAGAGAGAGACACACACACACACATCAATTTATTCTACTTATTTATGCATTCGCTGGTTGCTTCTTGTATTTGCCCTGATTGGGCATCCAACCTGCAATTCCTGTGGTTTCTGGATTATCCTCCAGCCAACTGAGTTACCTGGCCAGGCGCTACTGCTTCTTAAACTCCTTTGCTACTGTTTCTCTGCCTGCTTTGTAAGTAATTATATTCTTCTGAATTCAGTCCTTGGAACCCTTCCTCCCAACCCATCTTTAGTCCCACTTTCTCTTCCTTTCCCTCTTCTGTTACAGAATGGATGTGTGTGGCGTGCGGGCGATATACTGTTACCGAAAGGACCCCCCTTCTCCCAGGGTCCCCCTGTACTAGGTTTGCCTTGTCCACTGCCAGGGAATTGTGGCTCTCAATGCCAGACACTGGTGAAAAGGAAAGGAACTATTTATTCAAAAGTTGTATAGACTTAGAGTAATGACTTAATGTCTTCGTTAAAATCCCAAAGTCTCTTAAAACATCCTCAAACACACACTGTCCATCCTTCCCCCTTTTATCCAGCCCGGGGTACCGTATATCAGGGAAAGAAATAGAAGTCTGCAGCTCAGGTAGTCCCTGGTTCTTCCTAGTAATCCGTCTCGGCTGGCAGGCCTCCCGTGGTTCCCAGCACCATCAGCAGTGTTGCTGAGATCTCCAGTTCTTCATCCAAAACCATGTGGCACCTTCTCCTGGACCACCAGCCAGATTCCTCTTATCCTTTTCCTTCCCTGCAAGGTCTCTCCTGCTTCCTAAATCATGTGGCAAAGGGAGCACCGAAGCTGTTTGGTTCTGACCCGCATGGGTGCGGTGCCTGGGTTTAAATCCTGATGTGAATCTTCCTCTGCACCCCCATTTCCGACTTCTTCCACAATTGGTTACATCTGCCAGCATTCCCTATTTTTGCAGCTTTCTCTGGGCTGCCATGGTAAGCCCCGGAAGGTGTGGCCCTGTGGTGTAGACCAAATCTCCAAGCTCTCATGCAGGCTCTGTAACTAGGGGGAGTTGCCTCTCAGTTATATTCTGGGTGGAAGTCACTCCCTTCTCCCTGCCTCAAACAAAGTAGGGGCCTCTGCTATTTAAATATTCATGAAACCAGTTAAAAGTTACAGATATGTTAAATGACCACCCTAAAGGTTATTTGCAAAACTGTTGGTATGCAAAATAACTCAATGGCCCTGCTCCTTGTGTCCCATCCCCCAGTTCAGACTTATGGGGGCAAGGACATCCTATATTTTTAATATTGCCTGGATACTTTGAGTTCTGGACCCCATTACAAATCCCTTTTTGGGGGGAGGGCCCTGGCTGCACCCTGTTACACTTCTAGATCAAGAAGATCTGCATTTGAATCTGATTTCATTATTTTCTCTCAGAGATCTGAATGAGATACTTTATCTCTCTGTTTCTTTCTCTCAAAGAGTGAGAATAGTGGTACCTACTCTGAGATTGGAGCTGCTGAGGAACCACGAGAAGACAGCAAGCTAATAGCAAGGCAAGGGGTTTATTGAAAGCGGGGTCCCTCGAAGAGGGAGGGGAAGCAGCTGAGCTGATGCCAGTTTCCACCTGGGTGGTTCTGTACAGGGTTTTTGAAGAACATGCCCCCTACCCCCCACCAGACAGACACACACACACACATACACACACACACACACTCTCTCTCTCTCTCTCTCTCTCTCTCTCTCTCTCTCTCTCTGTCTCTGTCTCTGTCTCTGTCTCTCTCTCTCTCTCTCTGGAGAAGTAGTCTTGTAATTGGTTACTTTGAACTGCTCTACTTTCTTCCTTCTCTTATTGAGTGTTTACATCCTGTGGCTCTCTTGTTCCTGGGACTTGTTCCCATGGTTTTCTAGTTCCTGGAACTATCCTTTCCTTGACCCCATTACATGGATGCTGTCCCACCCTGGTCTGTTTGTTCCGATATCCTGTCTTGCTGGCTGGGGTGCCTCTATGCAAGGTCAGACCAGACTGTCACCTACTTCATGATTGTGTGGATTAGATGAAATAATTTATGTAAAATATTTAATCAGTGTCCTATTTACAGGAAGTACTTAATAAATACTAGTAGTAGGAATAGTAATAAAAAAGTATAGCTGTGGCCCTGGCTCAGTGGATTGAGCGCGGGCTGTGAACCAAAGGTTGCCAGTTCGATTCCCAGTCAGGGCACATGCCTAGGTTGCAGGCCAGGACCCTAGTGGGGGCCACGTGAGAGGTAACCACACATTGATGTTTCTGTCTCTCTTTCTCCTTCCCTTCCCCTCTCTCTAAAAATAAATAAATAAAATCTTTTAAAAAAAGTATATTTGTGTTGGTATTATACTCTGTATTTTTAAGACCCCCAGCTAAAAAAAAAAAAAAAAAAAGACCCCCAGCTTTCCTAAAGTTCACACAAAGATATTTAGCTGCCTGCTAGAGACCTGTATTTGCATACCTCCCAGATACCTTAAACTCTATCCGAGGTTGCAGTGTTTCTGTGGCTTCAGTGCCTAGTGACTGTGGCCTCAAATAAATTACTTATTTTCTTTAAGCTTCAATTTCTTCATTCTTGAAAGAGTGATAATAATAGAACTTACTTATTTATGTTAAACGAGGTAATTATAAAAGTTTTTGGCATAGTGCAGGTATATAATAATAGCTTAAGAAATATAAGAATATCAGTTGTGGGTTTGATTTCTAGGTGGGGCATGTATGGGAGGCAACTGATTAATCGCACATTGATGTTTCTCATTAATAAACAAGTCCTCAGGTGAGGACTTAAAAAAAGAAATAAATGGATATTATTATTATTTCTCATAAAATTGATCTTCTTTTTGCCCTGTTTTGCCCAGAACAAGAATCTCGCAAATGCTCTTCTGGTCTGTTTTCTCTTCTTTATGTTCCACATGCATTTAGTCACTAAGTACTGTTGATTTTACTTCATAAGCATTTGTTTGCATTCCATTCCTTATCATTTCTTGACAGAATTATTGTGTGACCTCCTAATTGGTCTCCTGGCGTCTGGGCCATCTTTCATCTTTCATTCCGATTTGTCTGTAACGCAAGGCAGATCTGCTCATACTGCTCAGTGGTAAAAGCCTTAGATGTGTCCCTCTGACCTAAAATATAAAGCCTGTAAGGCTCACAAACACTGCAGTCTTCTTTTTATAGCCTCATCTCTTGTTCCTGGGACTTAGGAGTCCTATACTTGTGAGTAGATTACACTACTGCTTGTTCTTTGATTGCACCAAGCACATTCCAAACTCTCATGCCTTTGTCTCTTTCCTGGTGCTGCTGCTTCTGCATTCTTTTTGCTTAGAATGCTGCCCCCTAAATTACTCTTTGCAAATAAGTACCTAACTCTCCACCCAAAACACCTTGTCTGTCTGGTGAATTCTTGGTCATCTTTCAACTGTGAGTCTCAACTATGTTATCTACTCTCTTCTCTCTTTAGCCTTAACTGCCCTTCCAGGCAACAATAATTGGTCCTTCGTAGATGGCCTTGGTTAAATAACATAGCTGTAGAACTGGGATAAAACTGTTTAATCTATGTTTGCCTCCACTTTCTGATCTATAAAAACTGAGTAATACTAGTTTTAGGGTGAAGATTAAGTGAATTAATATAGAAAAAATGCTTTGAATAGATCCTGTGCATACTTAGGTAAGCATCTCATATACCTCTGTAATAGCATTTATCACTTTGTATTACAATTACTTTTTTTGTGTATTTTCCCCAATAGACTATGTCTTCTTTGAAAGCAGACCTGTTTTAGTCATTCTTGTGTCATCAGTAT
This sequence comes from Anoura caudifer, assembly GCA_004027475.1. Taxonomy (NCBI): domain Eukaryota; kingdom Metazoa; phylum Chordata; class Mammalia; order Chiroptera; family Phyllostomidae; genus Anoura; species Anoura caudifer. The sequence continues at coordinate 85,724 of PVKU01007483.1, forward strand.
CTAGTACACAGTGGGCCTACAATAGGCATTTAATGGGTTGTGCTGTTTGCTTAGGTCATAATAAAGCACCAGGTCCTCCTGCATGTCACCAATCAGTATCTTACAGTCATTTCTTGTAAATGACTGCTCTCTGGAAGTGTGACATTAGAAACACAAAACTGTTTGTTCAGGACCTCAGTGAGCTCTTCAGCCAGAAATTTGCTGTTACAATGAAGCTTCCTGTACGTATAACAGGCAGAAGGCAACTTATAGCAAGCAGTCACTGGGAAGAAGATTAAGAACGTCTAATGTTGTTTGCCTAGAAGGGACATGGTCCAAGACTAGAAAGTCTACTTACTATCAGATCTTTTTTGTTTTGTTTTGTTGGATATTTGCCTTTTCACCTTTATTCTTACAAGCCTGCTGAAGATTGAAATGTTAAAATGCTCTTAGTGATTCAGAGAAGAGATTTCTATATTGTAAATATGATAAAGAGCTTAGAATGAATCTCAGATATGGGCTTTTTATAGACAGTTCCAGAATAGTACATCCTATATGGTCTAGTTTGTTTGCCAGCCCTTACCACCTCACCATGCCTGGGCTGTTGCAATAGTAATGGGTCTTTCTGCCTTGATGCTGACTCTTGCCTCCAGTCTGTCCTCTATGTTGCTGCCATATTAATCTTTCAAAAGCCCTGCTTTGGTTTTTCTCACATATTATTAGAAAGTCCTCCCAAAGTACTCCATGGTGTACAGGGTAAGTTCCAAACTCTTCAGTTTGACATTCAAGACTCTCTACAGTCTGATTCCTGTTACCTTTTCTAAATTTATCTTCTGTTGTACCCTAGAATGAACTTTGTGGATTATCTAGGTTAGTTGTGATTCCTGCAATGTGAATTTCATTTTCCTTTTTTTACTATTGAGAGTAATTTTTATTCTTTCCCCATTTTCCTTTTGAAGTTCTGCCTCTTTTTTTAGGATCTATATTTTAACAACTTTTTATTTTGAAATAGTTATAGACACACAGGAAATAGCAGAATAGTCCTGTGTACCATTCCCCAGCTTCTCCCACAATAAGATTCATTTTAAAACTCCATTTTGGGACTTTCAGCCAAGATGGAGGT